>CAJPIZ010003099.1:1392-12342 GCA_905368565.1 Medioppia subpectinata
GAGAGAGAGAGAGAGAGAGAGAGAGAGAGAGACCTAAAAATATTTTTCTATGTCTAGATGGATTTATATAAAACCCAAACATAACATTTATTTAGCGACAAAATTCTTAATGATAAATAAGAAATTTTTGTACTGTATACAATATATGTACAGTATATTAACCCACATATTAATCAACTACTTGTATGACAATACTGTTTAATGTTCTCTCATTTGTAAACTGCCAGAAGTTTCCACTAATTTATTATTCATTTATTATAATATTCTTTAACTACATTTCAACAAAATGATGGCTTGTTTTACATTAGGTTTAATGTATATGAAAGTTGTATGAAATGAGATTTGCATTGTTTTAAATTAATAATTCATAGCATAAATGTAAGTTTAATGCGAAAACTATTATGTGTAAACAGAAAATATGTTAAAGAATTGTAATTTTGTGTAATATATTTCGGAAGAAATCAAAATTAGTGTTTGAATTATAAAAATGATAAATAATTTCATTTAAAGTGAAGACATAAACAATATTCTGAGCATTTGTAACGGTATGATAATTAATATGCTTATAACATATTTATAGTAAATTAAATATTAATATTAAGAATGCAATAAATATATTAAACAAATGATTTAATTTATATCGTATTATTAATACAACAAATATGACATGTATTCTGGCAAATAATGTTAAATGAATTAAAAATATATATAATTTAAAATTTTATCTATAAATAAATACTGAATTCACTATAAAGTTCAATATAATAATTATCGGGATTATAAAGTATTGTGTAACAACATGATTATAACTTATTTAATTATTCTGTACATTATAACTAAACACTAAGGTTATTTAAGCCTATTATTAAATCCTGGGAAATAAAATAATCCTTTGCAATGGATAAACATTAATCTGACCTTTATATTTAAAATTATATTTCTACAAAAATATATTATATTCACTAAAATCGTCTAATAATATAATATTAGATTCAAAATAAATTTTCATTGTTTAAAATTAATAAAAATGTGTTTTGAAACAAAATCTCGGATCACGTTCAAAGGATTTGTTATTTTGTGTTGCGAAAGAATCGCAATTTTGGAAAATATATTAAATTTAATTTATTATTTTGAGGAATTCAGTTATGTCTGCAGTTTTGGATTTATGAAAAATTATATTACTGTATAAGTTATATGAATGTTGTAAAACACATTTATCGTTTATAAATTCAACCGAATCTACATTATTATAAAACATTTAATGTAAATCTTTTATATACAAAAGTGTGAATTTCTATTTTTAAATGCTTTAAATTGAATATACATTTGTAAAACAATGGGAGAAAGATATTACAAATGAGACATTTTTTGTCTTTCGCCGACAGAATACTGTCTTATATTTAGATGAAGTGTTTTTTATTGATATAATTCTTGTTAACAAATTGTGTTATTCTTTTTAAAAGCAAATTTATTCTTTTGACTAATAGATTGGTATCTATTTTATGTCAAAACATACTCTAATGACAGAATACAGTATAATAGTTGCTAATTGACTAAAACTTTGTGAATACCATTGAGAGAGAGAGAGAGAGAGAGAGAGAGAGAGAGAGAGACTAATAAATGTGAGGATGAATTGCGAAACAAGTCACTCAAATGAAGTGAATCTTTTGGCAGCGGTTTAAATGAGAGAAAAAGAGATTCAAAAAACTTAAACTAAATTCAGACTTACATTCAATGCTATATTTAAAAGCAATGCATGAATTGATTCATTAAAAGCGAAGTAAAGTGAATGTTCTGACATTGTATTCAATAATATGAGACAATTTAAGTCACCAATCATTTCAGCTCTCATATTATTTGCGACTTTATATTCTACTATTATATAGGTATTGGAGATTCTCACTAATCTATGATATATCGTTGATTACCAAAATTTGGGAAATTTGTTCAAGGTAACTTTATTATAAGAAGTAATCACTGGAATCAAAAGAAATTTTGTAGGATAGATGTGTATTTATCCATGTTCAATTTTATGTAATAATATCATTAAAAGCGAAGTAAAGTGAATGTTCTGACATTGTATTCAATAATATGAGACAATTTAAGTCACCAATCATTTCAGCTCTCATATTATTTGCGACTTTATATTCTACTATTATATAGGTATTGGGGATTCTCACTAATCTATGATATATAATATTTCATATATAAAAAAATTGCGTTTAAAATAATCACTTTTTGTAAAGAATTTTTGAAGGATACAAATATATGAAATATTTTGGTAACTTTGAAATATATCAATCACTTGTCATAATTGTTCTTCAATTTTTTTTCAACAGTTCAATCGTAAGCCAAAGGATTGTTTTGTAGATTATATTTATCGAAATTACACTTAAAAACTATTTTCGAGGCTTAGCTGTGATTTTCAATTGCATTAAAACGGATCCAATGATGGATTGCCTTAAAATAAACGGCTCATACGATCCTCTCTTTGGCGATCAACCATTAAATGGTTATACATTTCGCAAAACCAAATACATTAATGTAATGTATTATTCATTTATGGTTTCGTATGTTTAACTGTTTTTACACATTCTGTGCGAAAACACTCTTATCTACTAATTATTGAAATGAAAACACACTTTCATTAAATGATAAATATATTTTTGATTCAAAATAATTATCATAAAACGCGAGTCTAATTACATTATCTCGAGTTTCACTTAAATCTCGACGGAAAATATTTCAATCCATAATTTTGTTGATTATATACTATCTTAATAATTATATAAATTGGAAAATACCTGCTATATTAGGATCAGGTACATTTCAATATTATTATTTTTCTCGTAATTGCACGTAATTTGAGCCCAAAATATGTTCATTGTTTTGGGGTTTGTGTGGACTAACTGTTAGAGCACTTTATTCCTAGACTTATTCAATATGAATGTATAGAAAATAATGATTAATAACAAAATAATTGACAATTTGTGTAACAAATTATAGAAATCATACAAATTTCTCTTATTTAAATCAGGTATTTATAGGGTATACTGTATTTGGATGGCCGCCAACTTTAACCGTATACAACACACCGCATATATTTCCATACATTTGTCAAACATCACAATTTAAGGCTCAAATGCCAATAATTGAATATTAAATTATTGAATTTGTATTCAAGCAAATGCACAAAATATTAGATAATGTAGTAAAAGGTTATATTTTAATACATAAATGCATTGATTCAGAGTTACGCTTAATTTATCGTCAATTTTTGATCAAAGAAATGACCGAATATTTCCAAAATAATACAAATTTATTTTTTCATTGAATATATATTTTATTAAACAGTTTTTATTTCATCTTTATTGGATTTCTTTGAACATAATACTGTATAAGAAAACATAAGTCTAATGTCTATGACCTTTATTTTGTTTAAATTAAATTGTATTTTGCAAATATTTAATCTCTAAAGATCAAACTTTTAATCTCTAATCTCTTAAGTTTTTATCTCTAACAAAAGCCATATCTAAATCTAATTCAATGTTTAAATGTTTTTAAAATAAAATTTGTTTAACAGAATCGCCGACTAAAACACAAGCATTCAATTTAATATAGCATTCAATTTATCATTAGATTTAATGAATATTATTTACTAGAATATTATGTATTCTGTAATGTATTTTTGATATTTATAGTAATGTTATGAGTTGTGCACCAATTGGTCATTGAATTGAAAAGGTCTCCCACTCTTCAGGAGGTAATTGATGGATAAATTCAGCCCATATTTTATATAAAGTACAATCCGTGCTATTATTGAATTAAATTGAATTAAATATTTTTAATGAATAAATTTGAAAATATAGCAGAAATATTGAAGAGCTTATGTAACACAAAGGCAAAAATAATATTGATCTATAATATATAATATAATCTATAATATAATCTATAATATTGATCTATTTATATATTTTGTAATATTTTCAACTGTAAATTTCAATAGTACTGTAAGTCTATATATTTTAGTAGAAGGTATTAATACAATTAAAGCTTATAAAATCAATATATTATCTGTTTATTAAATTAACAATTAACCATAATGTTTTAAGTCATAATTACTGAAATGTTTGATTTCTATATTTAAAATCTATTTATAAGTCAAAGTCCTTTGCAGGTTATTACAGTTTAGATTTAACTTATTAACTAATCCATTATAAGTTTTAATATGTATTTAGCAATTAATTTTAAATACAGTGCAACCTCTCCATAAGAAACGGGCAGATGCATAGCCAGAGGGTTTCTTCAAGGGAGGTTCGAGTAAAAATGTCTAATTTTTAATTAATTTACACCAATTGGTCATTGAATTGAAAAGGTCTCCCACTCTTCAGGAGGTAATTGATGGATAAATTCAGCCCATATTTTATATAAAGTACAATCCGTGCTATTATTGAATTAAATTGAATTAAATATTTTAATGAATAAATTGAAAAATATAGCAGAAATATTGAAGAGCTTATGTAACACAAAGACAAAAATAATATTGATCCATATTTTGTAATACAGTATTTTCAACTGTAAATTTCAATAGTACTGTAAGTCTATATATTTTAGTAGAAGATATTAATACAATTAAAGCTTATAAAATCAATATATTATCTGTTTATTAAATTAACAATTAACCAGAATGTTTTAAGTCATAATTACTGAAATGTTTGATTTCTATCTTTAAAATCTATTTATAAGTCAAAGTCCTTTGCAGGTTATTACAGTTTAGATTTAACTTATTAACTAATCCATTATAAGTTTTAATATGTATTTAGCAATTAATTTTAAATATTAATAATAGTTTTAAAAGCACTAATTATCTAATTAAAATATAATAAAATATGATACATCTACATTTTATTTCGTAATAACTTATTAGTAACTTTTAAATTTTAAAAGTTTAAATATTATTTTAAAATTTTAAATATTAATAAGTTATTACTAATAAGCAGTTTTTAGTTATATATTTAAAATTATATTGTATATAGATTACAATATATAACATATATATTTTTTCTCATTTACTTATTGATGATTTATTTTTAAAAATCTATTTAAGTATTAATAATTTAATATTTCTTGTTTTTGCATAAATTGTTAAATATTTCATAAATTCAATTATAACTTTAGATATTTTTGGATCAAATATTGATTTTAATGGCAATATAACATACATTTGAGCAATTCTTGAACCAATCATAATATTTGTAACGTCTGAATGTCAATGTTTTATAAGCTTTTATATAAATTTCACTTTTTATCCAACAATTGCCATAAAATCCGTTGTTTTTGCAAAAAAAAGTTTATAAAATGTTATATTGAATGCCAAAAACAAAATAAATGTCCGTTTAGTATAGCATTAGCTTAAGTAATGTATATCTAAATACAACCACTATTGACGTCAAAAGACAAATGAAAGTATTAATTAAATACTGAATTCTTTAATTCAGAATATAATGGATTGATTTGACATCAAAACAACACTTTTGTTGTGAAAAATAGTTCTCAGATAACAAACTATAACAACATTCACATGATTAATGAATTAATTAATTTCTAATACAAAATAATTTTTGAATAAATAGTATAATTTTAGTAAAATGTTGTTAAATTATGTGATTATAATACAATATATTGTGTTTTGAATATAATTTTTAAATCTAGATAAACAAGAAATAAACATAAATATTTAATCAAATTGAAATTAGGCTAGTTAGAAAATTCAATTAACATCACAACAACATAGTATGACAACACAACAACATCCTAATGGGAATTTGTTTAAGAATTAGGATTAATGTAATCCAAAGCTAATAATGTTATGTTAAAATACTTTCATTAGATGTAAACTAGAACTCGCTTTTAGTAAATTATACACAAACTTATTGAACGGATCATTAATTTGGTTAAAAAATTCAATAATTAATGCGATTTCTTTTGGTATTCACTCTATAATTAACGCCTAATATTAGGCATTAAATAAAATAAATTATTTTAATGCAAAATAATAAAACTTAAACCTATAAATATTTTGCATTAAAAAAACTCATTCATCAAAAGTAAGTGACATTTTTTTCCAAACGAAAATAGTATCAAATTATAACAGAAATGAATGATAGGGTTGTTATGTATGAGAGGACTCACCACAGAGTTGTACGCTCTCGTCGTAGCCGTTGGGACAGTCGGATATGCCGTCACATATAGACTGGGGATGCAAACAGACCTCATCACTAGTGTTACACTTAACCACATTCTCCTCAAAGCATTCAGTCCTTTTGGATCCCGGGTTTTGCACATCCAGGCCATCAATTGTCTCCAAATTTGACTCCAATTGCACTGAAATTATATCACAAAATATATTAATTATTTTATTAATCAATTTTATATAACTTGTATTACTTTAAATTATTTTTAGTCTTAGAAAATTTGCATGCTAAATGCAAGAAATTGCACGTGTTATTAATAATAGAATAACTTATTATGTAGATTGTAAATGTGCATGTTGTAATTTACGAATTAAATGCTAATTTTATCGTAATTGTAAATAAAATCTGAAAGTAATTATGAGATATACGATATAAACAACGGCTTAAATAGCATTCATCTTACGATTAATGAATTCAATGTCTATTTCTATGACTTGTCTTTTATTAGCTCTACTTCTCGTGACTTTTGCTAAATTGTGTTTTCATTTCCAAATCATTTGTAAAGAAAATATTTAATCTCTATTAATGACTGTTAAGTATTGATATATCATTTAAAGTCTATGTCTCCCTTAAGTATCATTTAAAATAGATTTTCTTAAAAAAAACTATCAATTGTTTACGTCTAATGACAAACTATAGTTTGAGGTTTTAAACGTTTATATAAGTTATATTTTGTATATTAATGTTATTTTATATTTTTATTCTGGGAAATGGTTTTTCTCAATAGTTATATTATAAACATTCATAAATAAATAATAAAATTTAAAAAAAAATTCCTTAAATATTTCCTTTTGATAACAATTAATCAAATGTTCAAAAATAAATTCAATTTTATAAAAAGCGAAATAAAAATAAAACACAATTTTTTGTAAAATTTATTGAAAAGAATATTTCGATTCTTTATTAGTAGTAAATATTTCCACAATTAATTAGTGTTTCATAAAAACATTGACTTTGTCTGCAAAAACACTTTGATATAACATTTGTAGAAATGTTTAAATGAAATAAAAGCAAAATATGATATTTTTATTTCAAACATGAGTTACACTTAAATTTCTTATTTAATAAAAGTGAGTGATCGCCACAAATACTGAATTTTAAAATAAAATTACCCTAAAGTATAGCCATATCTTTATTTAAATTTATTTTTTCAGTCAATTGTATAAACGTTTGTGATATTACATAAAACGATTATTTTGAGTGCAAATAAAATTTATATCAATTTAGACATCTATTGAGAATATTTCAAAAGGAATTGAATGTATAGTAATAGACTTATAACGTTTTTAAACAATTAATAGGGCAGTTTTAGGATTTAATTTCTATCAAAAGTAATCAATGGATTTAAAGGAAATTATGTAGGATTAATGAGTATTTAGCCTAGTTTAATTTTAATAACGATCTTATAAACCACATTATTACATGCTGAATTGTGGTCAAAAATTGTGGACTTTTTAAGGTGATTATGTAAAAATTTGCTTTGGCACATTATTTTAAAGGTATAATAATTAAACAATTAGTGTTAATTTAGACGAAAATTTATTAAATTATGATTATTTTAAGAATTAAAGTCAAGATTTATATTAAGATTTGATTATAATTTATTCACTCAAACATCCCTAACCTATCATAAAAATGGTATACATTTTGGTAAAAAAATATTTTGGAAAAATATCCATTGAATTTTCATTGATTTACTAAATGTGCCTACATTAATTTAGAAACTATTGTCTTAAGAAGTCCGCCTTTTTTAATTAAACGATATAGAAATTATATTTTTGCATAAAGTTAAACTTGAAAAATACTCACTAATCTCATATAATTTCTTTTAACTACATCAATTGCTTTGATAAAAATTAAATCATAATAACTGTCCCGTTAATTGTGTAGAAGTTACATGATAAATCAATAGTGATTTGTTATACTTATCGCCAAAATAGTTTATATCGTTATCTTATTGTTTAATATAATATCAAACTATATTTTTGACCACAAGGATAGCGGGAGAGGAATAAAAACATTTAAATTTCACTTTAGATAAAAAAAATTTTAGCTTTATATTTTAAACGATGTTTTTAAATTTAAAATATAATGTTTATCTCAACAATTTTACTTATTTTTCCATCTAATTTAAATATTATTTACTATTGAAATTTAAAATTGAAATACAATACATCCGTTTCAACAAAATACTTATATAAAACTTTCTGAAATACAATACTTATAGACTGTTTAATAATCAATTTAATTCAATTGGATTTTATTAAAATTTATAAACTATAAACTTTACATTTAAAAAGTAACAATATGTTTAACTTTTACATTATAGTAAATTATTTATTATTATTATACAAAATATTATAATATATTTTATACTTAATATTTAGGAAATTGGACAGTTCACAGAAAAATATTGTTAATAATAATAATAATATAATAAATCATTTTAAACCCTTTGGGTCTAAAATTCAGTTTCTAAAAATTCCTAACCATTTGTTTGAATCGATTTCTAATAAAGAGTCGAATAAATGGCATAAAAAGAGGGAGATTTCTATTTTGCTAAAAGGAAGGAGAGATATAAAAGTGCATAATTCATGATCATTTGGGACGAATATACTATATTTACCGAATATATAACCCATCAAATTGGATAAAGATATCCTCTAAATAGACCACTAGTTATTTTCCCGGAAAGAAATATAAGTTTAATGTTTTTCGTATTGTTATATTTGGGAATTAAATAAAGGTTTTATATAAAACTGGTCAATGGATTTATAAATATCTATAAATGGTTAAGAATAGAGTTGTTTTCAAGACTCTACAGTAGACCAGTGTTAAGCACTCGTGTAAATTCAATGGTAAATATTGTATTTTTTGTGAAACTTTACACGAGTGCTCATCTCTGGCGTAGACTATACCTTAATTACAGATAATATAAGATTATAATATTAAATTTCCAAAATAATACATTGATTATATGCTTTGTTAGCAAAATGTTTGGATATATGGCATTCATTGAGAACAAACACGTAAACACATTACTCAATACGAATAGTGAAAGTGAAATAAAGTATTCGCAAAACTTATTACTAAAACAAATGTCTTTTGGGTTAAAGTATGCGACAAATCACTGAATAAATACGATTTGTCCGCAAATAACCAAAAAACAACAGAAGACAACACAACAAATGACTCGCATATTGTTATATGAATGTAAAAATAGCGTCAAATAAAGTGTCAGAGAATATATGGTTTTTGAATGAAAAAGTTTTATCACATAAATAGCTATGTATTGAAAGGAAGTAACATTTCTGGCGAGTATTATATTTGCCTTCAATTGAATGCTCGTTAAGGTGTTAAGGATATCGTATCTGAAAAATATCCGCTCAATTCAAGTATTTTCACCATAATTTTTTATACAATAATTATTTGTTCAGAAATTTATCTAAGATTATACTGTATATAATAGTGGTGTAAAAATAAATATTTAAACAAAAACCCAATTATATGTAATGTAATGAAGAAAATTAAATTACAACTCGAGATAACTTCGTTTATATAAATTTAAGTAAGTTTTTCCTCAAAACAACACTAATAATGATAATTGAAATGAGGATAAAATTATAGATAAAAACTCATTTTCTATAAACTTTAAATTACAACAAAAAATGTTTTACCTGTTTGCTCGTCAGCCAGACATCTGACCAAGCACAGTTGCAGAATGAGGCCAATATTGGCGATAATTAATGCCAATGAGGTGTTGGCTGAGTGTCTGAACAGGTATTTTGTTTTCATTTGTAGATTACTGTATCTCTTGATGCAAACAAAGCCATTAAAACACACAATAACTGCTTTAGCATCACATTAGCGTTAAGGAGAGATGTAATCATCAAATTTGTATAAACCGTAAGCAATTGGTGTTGTGCTGTGGACTACAGTTTAGTCGTGTTGTACGCCAATGACTGCTAACTCTGTTCACCACTGCTCTCACTCTCTGTCTCCCGTCAGACACTCTTCACACATGACATACGTATCCATACATGCGCTCCGAGAAAGAAGAAAAACTAATGCAAACTTATTATTACTTAATTCTTCTTCAATTAGCATTACGGACAGGAATTGTAAAGAAAATTCTGTTATAATTAAGAAATTAATTCTTTGACGAAATTCTGTGTTATATTTTAAATGGATATAAAAAATATATACGTATTACGGATAGAGTAACCATTTGAGTACACTATTTGATATACACTATCTGTACACTGTTTTATTTTTTAATAAATTTTGATATGCAAAGTGTAAATTACAAAGTATAGTAATTTCAATAAATAATATAATTATCTATATTTATATTTATTTATTTATTTTGAGTAAATAGACCGCAATCACATAAATTTGCACCTGGTTACACTATTTACGGATGTTTTAATGACATACAAGGAAGTAAAGTTGGTTTAGATTTTGCTCACAAGTCAGATCAGATTTTGCATCAGTAGTGGGCGCATAACGAGTCAGTCAATCAGTTTGTAATCTCATTAATATTTATATTATAATTATGTTATAAATTTGATTAATTGCAATTTTTGTATATAGAAAATGTGCACAAATTGTACACGAGCAAAAGTGATTTATAATCTACAGCTATACTCGTATAATATCTTTTAAAAGCATATTGTAAAAACATTATAAGTTGACT
>CAJPIZ010003100.1:0-12339 GCA_905368565.1 Medioppia subpectinata
GTTTATGGAGATGTTCTTGGTGTCGTTCAATTATTAAGATGTATTAAGAAATAGATTTAAATAAAGTATAAACGAGATATTAAAAAGTAAAGCAAAAGTAAGGATGTTTCAATAATAACAATCTATCGATTGATTATATATTTATACAATCAGTTATAGCAGAGATAGTGTATAGGAATTACTGAATAAACATAAATTGAATTAAAAATTTTAAGTTTTATAAGTCGTAAACAAAATATAACTTATATTACATTTTATATAAGATTTTCTCTATTTTCTTAAATCATCATTTTATGCATCAGTTATAAAATTGTATAAATAGTTAGTTTTAAAGTAAAACAAATTATATTATTTTTTAAATTCTCTCTCTCTCTCTCTTTCTTTCTTTCTTTTCATCTCAAAACACGAATTCTCATCAAATTTCCAATTTATTAATTAAACACTTGAAGCTTTTTGGTAGAGTATTTAAAATGAAAGTGTACATGACTTATTTATTCTGTTACTAAATGTCTAACAATGTCTTCATTAGTGGTATAATTCTATTCAATACACATCGTATTGAATGAAAGGTCTTTCATGTTTCTCTCAATACAATATTCAATCTCTCATTAATCAGACAAATCATAGTAAACAGTATTCTCGTTAATAATAGACTAATGAGTTTTTGAGACCAAAAATATCAGAATTAAGTTTTGATTTTCACTCAAATTTGCGATGGATTACTGTAAACATCACTAAATATTATACTTTTTATTTAATATAATAATCAAAAGGGTTGGCTAATTAACAGTGGCTCATTACTGACCACATAATTACTGATCATATTTCCTGATATTATCATAATACATGTATATTATATACTGTTTTAAATTTCAAAAGAGTTATAAAGTCAAAAATATATGTAACCATGTTATTAGTTGTTAGGCAAAAATAATTGATTTGTTATTTTTAATATATCTGCTGATAAACAACTGATTTGTTTATTTTATAAAAATTTTCTTTGAATTAATAAATTGCAAAACACTTTATAAACAATTTCTTAATTAAAATGTTTATAAAAAATTATTAAACATTTCAAGAATTTATTACTTATAAAGTTAAATGTAAAGATTAAGAAAATTTTTAATAAACAAAGTTATAAATATTAAATTACAATTAAAGGAATATAATTTTCTTTTTATCGTTTGCGTAGATTATCATATTGTCAAAACATATTGTTTTCTTTTAAATACTTATATAGTATATAATAATAATAACTTAATATTGTTTATTATATATTGGTAATATAATATTACTAATATATCTATAATATTACCAATATTACTAATATTGTTTCAAAACAAATGATCAATCATATATTTTTGGCTTATAATAAAGCTTATATATAATTAAACAAATATAACTTATAATTAACATGTTTAAAATTATAAACTTATATTAACTACAATGTTTGGCTTAAATTTAAATAGTGATATTAATTATATCGTGTAAATTAGTAATTTAAAATTACAATATGGGAATAGAATTTAAATAACGTTTAGGGTTTTAGAAAAGTTATTGTATTTTTATGAATACAATAGAGACTAAAGTATAATGTATTGAATTATTTTACTGTAAATTATAATTTAACGGTTTAAAAGGCAAGAAAAATAAATTTCATAATAATTATAATAACATTTCACAACATTTGGGAAATGGAAAACACCCTCAGAATTCATGTTGATTGCATGCATTTACGTTGCCACCAAGGTCACTTTCATAGTATTATCATCATTCGTGAACAACAACACTATCACTACTATAAAAGCATATATAGAATTCTACTACAGTTCAGTGTTGTTATCACTTTCTATACTCCCTCTCACTTACTCTCCCACTCTTTCAATGCATTTAACACTAAATCACGAGAGAGAGAGAGAGAGAGAGAGAGAGAGAGAGAGAACTTGTTTACAAGTTTTACTTATTTTTCATTCAACTTATTCTCCACTATCCCTTTGCTTATTATTATCACTGATATGTTATACTCTCACATAGGGAGAGTAAGTGAGAGGGAGTATAGAAAGTGATAACAACACTGAACTGTAGTAGAATTCTATATATGCTTTTATAGTAGTGATAGTGTTGTTGTTCACGAATGATGATAATACTATGAAAATGACCTTGGTGGCAACGTAAATGCATGCAATCAACATGAATTCTGAGGGTGTTTTCCATTTCCCAAATGTTGTGAAATGTTATTATAATTATTATGAAATTTATTTTTCTTGCCTTTTAAACTGTTAAATTATAATTTACAGTAAAATAATTCAATAGATTATACTTTAGTCTCTATTGTATTCATAAAAATACAATAACTTTTCTAAAACCCTAAACGTTATTTAAATTCTATTCCCATATTGTAATTTACACGATATAATTAATATCACTATTTAAATTTAAGCCAAACATTGTAGTTAATATAAGTTTATAATTTTAAACATGTTCATTATAAGTTATATTTGTTTAATTATATATAAGCTTTATTATAAGCCAAAAATATATGATTGATCATTTGTTTTGAAACAATATTACCAATATATAATAAACAATATTATGTTATTATTATTATATACTATATAAGTATTTAAAAGAAAACAATATGTTTGACAATATGATAATCTACGGAAACGATAAAAGGAAAATTATATTCTTTTAATTGTAATTTAATATTTATAACTTTGTTTATTAAAAATTTTCTTAATGTTTACATTTAACTTTATAAGTAATAAATTCTTGAAATGTTTAATAATTTTTTATAAACATTTTAATTAAGAAATTGTTTGTATAGTGTTTTGCAATTTATTAATTCAAAGAAAATTTTTATAAAATAAACAAATCAGTTGTTTATCAGCAGATATATTAAAAATAACAAATCAATTATTTTTGCTTAACAACTAATAACATGGTTACATATATTTTTGACTCTATAACGCTTTTGAAATTTAAAACAGTATATAATATACATGTATTATGATAATATCAGGAAATATGATCAGTAATTATGTGGTCAGTAATGAGCCACTGTTAATTAGTCAACCCTTTTGATTATTATATTAAATAAAAAGTATAATATTTAGTGATGTTTACAGTAATCCATCGCAAATTTGAGTAAAAATCAAAACTTAATTCTGATATTTTTGGTTTCAAAAACTCATTAGCCTATTATTAACGAGAATACTGTTTACTGTGATTTGTCTGATTAATGAGAGATTGAATATTGTATTGAGAGAAACATGAAAGACCTTTCATTCAATACGATGTGTATTGAATAGAATTATACCACTAATGAAGACATTGTTAGACATTTAGTTACAGAATAAATAAGTCATGTACACTTTCATTTCAAATACTCTACCAAAAAGCTTCAAGTGTTTAATTAATAAATTGGAAATTTGATGAAAATTCGTGTGTTGAGATGAAAAGAGAGAGAGAGAGAGAGAATTTAAAAAATAATATAATTTGTTTTACTTTAAAACTAACTATTTATACAATTCTATAACTGATGCATAAAATGATGATTTAAGAAAATAGAGAAAATCTTATATTGAATGTAATATAAGTTATATTTTGTTTACGACTTATAAAACTTAAAATTTTTAATTCAATTCATGTTTATTCAGTAATTCCTATACACTATCTCTGCTATAACTAAGGCTTCTCACTTCATAGTAAAAGTATAAAATTAAATTTAGTAGTGTGATAGGGCTTTCAATTCCCAAAACATTCAACAAAATATCTGCAAATATGGCACCTCAAAAATAGCCAAATGTAGTCCAAAGTGACCCAATTGTCACCCTATTTAAGGTCCACTCAGTACAACACAAACAGACAGTCTTTACAAAAATGTAATCCTTAATACATTCACACTATTTGTGTGTTTTCGCACTATTTGTGCAAAAATTTTAAATAAATGTATTTTTTAATTAAAAGTTCTTAAATAAATTAATAAAAATGTTTTTAAAAGTTAAATAAAACTAAAATTTTTCATAAAATGTTTATACATGTATGAAAATCTTGTGTTAAATAAATTGGGGATCGAAAGCCCTATCACACTACTTATGTCGAGCAGAAACCTTGGGCATAAAGTGAGAAGCCCTAGCTATAACTGATTGTATAAATATACAATCAATTGATAGATTGTTATTATTGAAACATCCTTACTTTTGCTTTACTTTTTAATATCTCGTTTATACTTTATTTAAATCTATTTCTTAATACATCTTAATAATTGAACGACACCAAGAACATCTCCATAAACTATGATTTTATTCACTTATTTTTATATAGATTTGTTCGCAATATTGTCTGAAACTTATCAAAGCTTAACATTCTGTAAATGTTATAAGTATTTAATGTGTTTGAAATGTTTAATTAATGCCAATCTATTATGTAATGATTCATTATATAAATACAGTGTTATAGATTAATTAACTGTATTTGCTATAAATCTTTAATGTGTTTACTATAAACCTGTTTATCGTAATTGTTATCTTTTATTATTCAAACTCTCTCTCTCTCTCTCTCTCTCTCTCTCTCTCTCTCTCTCTCTCTCTCGTAATTAAAGAGTTATCAACTATCAGAAATACAAGATATTGTAAACTCTAAAATACAATACATTATATTAATATAATACACAGATTAAAGCCAGATATGTGATGACGAGTAGTGGTCTGTTATCTAATATTTTGGTGAAGAGGGATATGGAAAAGGAGAGGCATTTTATTTACACACATAATAAAATAACAATACACTCATTACAACAATGCATTTCTATACCATTATATCAGATTAATTGTTTTTGTTTGTTATCATCGATACTATACAAGGAATGCTGTGAAGCAGAGATATCGCCAAAACTCATCTCATTTTCATGACTAATATAAAAGTCATATATTTGTGATAAAAACAAATAATTAATCAAAATATATACTTAACAGCTCTCTCTCTCTCTCTCTCTCTCTCTCTCTCTCTCTGAATATTGTATTCTATTATATAAATCAACTCTTATATTGTTTTGTTGTATTATATTTATGCAAGACAGCAATTTATCATTCAACATTTTTTGATCTCTCATTTATCATAGGCTGCGATCTTTTCAAACTAATAGATTGTTTTCTCTCTGCAAATATATATCCGGACATCAATTCATCAATGAATTCATTTCATATAAATATATTCAGCATTCGAACGACACTTATAGATAATAAACGAGCTTAAAATTATATTTAATAAATTATAACAAATAGCTATTATTTTCTATACATGTTCCATAAATAATATACCAATACTATTGCCTACACTACAATTTCGGTACCCATTTCTCAAATGGATTTACATTACAACTCTATGGACACTATCAATTTACCAAATGACCATCATTATTTTTAAAACTACAATAGCAAATTCAACCAAAATAATATTATGATGTGTAGCAGTACTCACTCCCATCTTTAGTCTACTAGAGTTTTAATTGAATTCAGTAACTATTTCGTCTGTAATCTCTAATCTCTCTCTCTCTCTCTCTCTCTCTCTCTCTGAATATTGTATCCTATTATATAAATCAACTCTTATATTGTTTTGGTGTATTATATTTATGTGAGACAGCAATTTATCATTCAACATTTTTTGATCTCTCATTTATCATAGGCTGCGATCTTTTCAAACTAATAGATTGTTTTCTCTCTGCAAATATATATCCGGACATCAATTCATCAATAAATTTATTTCATATAAATATATTCAGTATTCGAACGACACTTATAGATAATAAACGAGCTTAAAATTATATTTAATAGATTATAACAAATAGCTATTATTTTCTATACATGTTCCATAAATAATATACCAATACTATTGCCTACACTACAATTTCAATACCCATTTCTCAAATGGATTTACATTACAACTCTATGGACACTATCAATTTACCAAATGACCATTATTATTTTTAAAACTACAATAGCAAATTCAACCAAAATAATATTATGATGTGTAGCAGTACTCACTCCCATCTTTAGTCTACTAGAGTTTTAATTGAATTCAGTAACTATTTCGTCTGTAATCTCTATTTTCCCAAAAAGTACTTGGGTTACAATTATGGTAACAATAATCGTGATGTGATAAACACTGAAGTAATTCAATGGCACTATTTTGTAATCAACTCTAGACTGTATGCCAATCATAACTTGATTTCCATTTTTAATCCTATTTTTAAATTTAGAATATTTTTACAAAAGTCATGCTAAATGATTATTTGGTTATTGGGATTTTACTAATATTTATCCGACAATGGTATAGAAAATATATCATAACATTAAATTCAATTATTCTTTGATTTTTAAAACATCTATAATATTGTATTTCTTGATTTCTAAATATTATATACAGTAATGGAATTGTATTTGAATTACGATTTGTTTTTTAAAATTATTTTCTATAGTGAATAGATATGAGGTATTTTGAAATGAGTTTATTTACTATATAATATACAATTTTTAACATTTTTAATTCCAAACTGTTTGTTAATGAATCTCCTTGCCCGTTTAAAGAATCAAAAATCGGATTTCACAGAATCATAACCTAATACTCGAGATACAAATTCACCATTGACACTATATGTATAATGTGCATGGTTGTTTGTCTATTCTTCTATTTTTAAATCTAGAATAATGTGGTATATAATTGTTAAAAACAAATATTACAATATAATTTATTTAATTTCATCTGTTCAAATATCAAGATAATATTTAATTTGGTATTTTTAAAGCATTGTTTACCAAAACAGAATATTCTGTATTAACGATTGAATTTTATATTATAAAATCATATGACTTTACAATAACGCGAATGAAATCATAAAATATACAATTATTTTATTTTTTGTTCAAAACAAAGTTTTATATCACATGATGTTTATGTGTTTTAGAAATTGTCAATTCAATGCACACTCCCTCCTCCGTCGCTCTCTCTCTCTCTCTCTCTCTCTCTCTCTCTCTCTCTCTCTCTCTCNCTCTCTCTCTCTCTCTCTCTCTCTCTCTCTCATTCTTGTGGACTCGAATGGGCACTCATTCATCCTTCTATATTGGGTTAGGATAGCACTCATTCGGTATAACTCTTCCTGCATTAGCCATACATTTGCCTCTTTTCCTATCGATCTGTTTTCATCCTTTACTTCCTTCATAAAGACCTCAACCATTTGTTGGAGTTTTAGGGGTGAGCCGTATGTTTGCGATCATCACAACACAACTGTTTGCAACAATCATTTATTATTTACGATATTAAACACATTTTTAAAACATTAAAATTAAAAATATGCTAACAAGCCAAATTAAATAAAATAAATGCTAAATTAAATATTATCGTAAGAAATATTCTACGATTGATAATATTATTACAATATTAATTGTTTAGTCGCTCATTTACTAGACATGCTATTTATTTTACATTGCTAATATAAAATACCAATATATATACTGTATATTTAATATTCTTAATTACAATATATATACATATTGTTTAAGGTTGATTAATATACGTGGCAAATGTAATTTAGAGAAATAATTTGCAATTACAATTGAATTAAATATAATTTTGTTATTATATATTTTCTACTAATATTAAGTATTTAAAATTAGAATTTTTATTTAAAATATGTTTTTATTCATATGTACTAGGTCATTTAGATGAGGTTCGTATGCTATTCCAATGCACCTGGCCGGGTTGTGTTCAACAATATAGTACATGCAATCAAATTGAGCAGCACGTACGCACAAAACATCTTGGGTAATTCATTTGATCTTAACAACGATTAGAAATTTTTGAATATATTTTGTGAATGTTTTAACAGAAGAAGTGGTGAAACGAGTGATGAAAATGATGATCGAGAAGAAGAGTTTTACTACAAAGAGATTGAAATGTTTGACGAACGATGCGATTCAATGGGCTCCTCGTCCATGGGTTCAACCACTCCGTCGTCGAGCAGTCCCTCGTCGTCGTCCTCTCCCGGCCCGCAGTCGCCCACTGCCAGCATCGACGGCAGCTGCAAGGGATCGGACATCCAATCGCCCATTCCGTCGCCCCATCTCTTCTTCCCGTCGTCTTCGGCACCCGTATGGAGTCATCTCGAAGATCACGAGTACTTAAAACCTCTGCCGCAGCCGCCCTTCTTCGACGCCCGTCACACACCCGCCGGCGCCGGCATTAAGATCAAGTTCATTGACTCGAACTCTTTTATAAGCAATAAAACTAAGGATATAAAAGGGGCCACAATGTTGACGGCGCCCATCAATATTCCAGGCCTGACCAACGCTCTCAACGCACACCAGTATTCAAAGCCGATGCCAATCTCCATGTCGGCTCCTGTATCCCTACAGTCTCCCACTTCTCATCACAAATATATGCGATTAAATGGAGTGATGAAAAGCAGTTCCGGGAGCGCCGGCACTACGCTATTGCACGGCGGAGGGACGGCAGGAACCGGAGTCGCAAAATCTCCTACCAAAAGGGTTAGAGGGGAGAGTCGCAAGTGTCGCAAAGTATATGGTATGGACAACAGGGACTCGTGGTGTACGCAATGCAAGTGGAAAAAAGCCTGCAGTCGTTTCATTGAATAGCGGCACCGGGAGTCTCATCCCTCGTTTTTATACATTTATTTGTGGCCACAAATACTTCAATACATTATTCAAAACATATTATTTGCGAAGAATTAACATTTCATTTGTTTTTCGCTCAGTTTTATTCTTCCCATAATTATAGATTTGATTTTTTGTGTTTAATTCTTTATCGTTATACATATGTACTGTATATTTGTATACAATATGTATATTATTGTTGTTTCGTTTAAATTCAGAATCTATATGATCATTTAAATTTATATAATTTTTCGAAATATTATAAATTGCTTGTTTAAATTGATTTAATTGTGCTCATTGTTTTTATCCATAAAACATATATTCATTAGAATTAGAGCTCAAACTATTACCATGTGTTTACAATAATTTGAAAAATTTCAACAAAACAGTATTGATTAGACGTCTAAAAGCATTTCATTTATTGTGTTATTTCAACAAAATTAATGACAAAAATGTTGGGAAAGGTATTATTAAATATAAATATAATAAGAGTTTAAAATATTCTTTCGATAAGTCTTTAGACAAACATATGCTTTATAAACAGTCTCTACAAAAATATTCATATTTTATTTAAACATTTTTGCTTTCGTTTAATACGAGTATTGAATTTAGTTTTATTCGGCATATTTTGTTTTGTCAAATATATATATTTCTTTACTTTTGTGTTCAACTAATGTATTGTTAAAAATAGTAATGTTTTTGTCATTTAATTGAATGAAATCCGGTTTAAATTTATATCAAATATAGTAATATTTTCATGAAATAGATTTTAGATTTGTTTATAATTTCTTGTATTAGATTTTTAAATTGTTTAAAAATAATTTGTTTTTACTAAATATGCTATATTATAATATATACATGAGACACAATTAATGCTAATCAATATACAATTACCTCGGTTAATATAATTACCAAGCTGACAGACACAATAAATTTTAAATATATATGTCAAATATATCTAAAATTTACAACGTTAAAATAAAACGAAATAGAATATATGTAAATAGTATTTCGTGTTTATTATTTGTTGAAATTTGTTTTTAATATAATATAATATATATATAATTTTAATTATTTGAAAATCTGTAAACGCGTACAATTAAACCAATAACTGAACTAAACGTACAAATTGATTGTCATTTATGAAATATAAAACAAAATAACATTTAACCATAAATCTCCATATATTTGCCACAATTTTATTTTGTCAATTTATTATTATGCTTATAATTATTTAAGATGGTGTACAGCTCATTTTATTTGTTTGTATATTATAAAACATTGAATGAAACTTAACATATATTTCATAGACTTATTTCATCTAGAATTTTACAATATGTATAATACATTTGTTTAAATATATTATATAATTAATACAATACATAAACACAGACTTAAATTACGTTCAAAATTATGTTATCACACATTTAAATGATTACACATAAAATATTACATAATTGTATTTACAGTACATATATTTTTATCATGGAGCTTTATTTTTATTCATGTTATCATTTTTAAATTCATTGTTACTTTGATTAATACAAAATCATTGATTCAAAAATTAATATTTAGACAGAATGGAGACAATAAATTATAAATTATATTTTTTTCTTAAATAGAAATTTCCCTAATTTTAAAATTATAATTTAGATATTATTTCACTTGATTTAATTTTAAAAATTCTACAAGTTTTTATTATAAATATAATTCTAAAAATATATTTTTAATTACATTATTCACGTGTTAAATATAATCGTCTCCATTCACACCAACATAAACAAAAATTACACCAAAATGTATAAAACAAAGCATGAAATCGAAATATTTTTAAAAATATATAAATATAATGACTTATATTATTAGAAATGTATTGAAGAATAACTTATAAATGATTCAGTAATTCGTGAGTTAATCGTATTGAAGGAAAAGACATATTATATTATAAATTGAGAAAGAATTAATAGTTGTTGTAATGAAATTGAAGTAGAATTAAAAAATAATTGTTATTTAAAAATGACTGGAATTGGAAATATCAAAATATAATGAGATCAACATTAAGGCTGGAATATATAGTAAGATAAACATTAAAACATGAACACTCGGTCAAATTCTCTTGGATTCTTTAAAATTCAATATTTTTATATAATATACAGTATATATACATATTAATATATAAATAATATTTACAACAAATATTATACAATACTATATTATATCATATATAAATTACACTATTAATTAGTGATCTCATTTAATGATATTTAATGTCATAATTTGATGAATAATTTTTGCTTTTATATACATCTTTAAACACCTGTTTTTATACACATTTTGTGTGTATAATATATACATCTATATTCTACTGACAATACTTACTGTTAATTATACTGTAATTATTATTACGATAATTATTTCAATTCAAAATAAAAATCTTGTTTTAATTGTCATGTTTTTAAATTCAATTGACAGTCTATCATGTATTATATAATCTGCAATAAGCTACAGACTGTATATTGGGTTATCTGGAAAGTAAGGAGCCTAAGCGCCATCAAATGCAGCTAAAATTACTAAGATGTTATCGTTATTTAAGGTAACATTCTTAGGCACAAGAAACCAAGTTTCATCCAATTCCCATTAATAATTAAGAAACAGGAATATTTTATATGACACCTATAAATATAATGTATTCCTATGGGAGGATGTCATTGTTGATATTTGTTGACGAGTGAATTTCGACTTAAATTAACCATGCATAACAAGAATAAAAATAATACAAAACCCGCACTCTTTTGAAATATTCAATATTTAATGAATCTAATGATTTGTTATTCAATGGTCAACAACGACCGGTACCCCACGCCTGTGGCCATATCATTATCGGTAGTCAACCCGATTAACGGTCTGTGTTCGGTCGGTTCGCATTAGATTCTCGTTATAGTTGAAGTTATGATACCTTCTATAAACTATTGTCAGATAATTATTAGTGAATCCCAATAACCAAATAATCACTTTAAATGTGTATTTTGTAAACATATTTTCACTATAAAAATATTATAATTTTTGACCAATCTTTTAAAAATTAATATTTAATACACAATACTGTATTTTAAATCAATATATTTTATAATCAACTAATCATTGTTTTGACAACATTGTCGAATATACAAGGGTGATTTAATTAAATCAATTAAAGAGGATCACAGGATTTGATTGGCATAAATTAAAACTAATATCAGGATGAATCTATGATAATCTGTATAGCATACAATAACGAAAAATGTAAAAATTATTTTTGTAAGTCAAAACATTTTGTACCAAGATCATATTTTGTGCCAAAATTCAAATTCAATTTGCGTGCTATCTATACAAGATATTCAAAAAATTCCAACGGATCCATGAATTATAAGCGAAGTAGTATTCATATTAAAAGGATGATTTCATTTAAAATTGATTTTAGTGACCAAAAATAACGTTTAAATTACAAGATGCTTAAAATGACTACCTTGCCCCTCTAGTACATAAAGTTTCTTTTCATATTATGCTACAATTCTAAAATATCTTTCATAATATGAAAAGAAACCTTATGTACTAGAGGGGCAAGGTGGTCATTTTAAGCATCTTGTAATTTAAACGTTATTTTTGGTCACTAAAATCAATTTTAAATGAA
>CAJPIZ010003101.1:0-12338 GCA_905368565.1 Medioppia subpectinata
AGAGAGAGAGAGAGAGAGAGAGAGAGAGTCGACCATTCTCATTTTCACCCTAATATATCAATCTAACTGACATGGAATTTTTGCGCTATCTGCACCCCTCCCCCTCCCAAATACACACTTTACATAGTATAATCATAAACAAACTATATCTGTTAACTAGCTATAACAAAATACAAAAAATCAATCCTAAACAACATTGATATAATATTTTTAGGTCAAAGTCATAGCATAACGGTAGAGAAAACGGGTGGCGTTTAACACATGCCATCGTTTTTGCTCTCGTATTTATTTATATAATACGCGTAAGACTTGTGTTCACTCTATCGAGACTTAAGAAACTGTTTTGAAACAATTATTACATATTTTGTTAATAAATGCAAATGTATTTTTGACACAATACTAGACAACGGGTTCTCAGCGGGTATTTTGTGTGATGAACTGATTTCTCCCTTTAATTTGCATTTTGACATTCATGCTATTTATTTGAATGGGATTTTTGTGTAATACTCTCTCTCTCTCTCTCTCTCTCTCTCTCTCTCTCTTTGATATTTAAATTAATAAAAATTAATTAAAAATTATTATAAAATTAATCTAGCTAAAACAAAATAAATGGATATTAATTTTATACCAATCATACAAAAATTTACCAACACACAATGATTTAAAATACAATATTAAACTACAAAAAAATATTTGACAAGACAGTACCGCCCCATCGCACTAAACTAAATGATAAAACATACAACCATATCCACATTAATTACAAATTACATATACAGTTAAAAAGTCATACTTTAAACACTTGTGAGAAGAATCCGTGGGACAGTTTGATGGCATTAAAGTCGTCCAGTCGTGTCAAATGGCTGACCGCTTCCCTTATGGAGGACAAAGTGGACGGCGAGTCCGGCGGATGCGGCTGTTGGTAATGGTCGCCACCGTTGCCAACATTGTGGTACACGCCGTCAGTGGTGTCACACCCGTTACCACCACCGGTGCCGACGCCGTTAATGTGTAGTTTAGGCCCAGACATAGTGTGTATGTGTATAACGTTTACGTGTGTAGACCGTATCAATTATAACGTTTACCGTAATATTAATTGTTTAACTGTTTATACATATGTATACTAGAAGTTTATAGTTTGCAATTATTAAACATGGTTATAATTAATATTATTATTATTACGATGATTCGACACAACCTGTTAAATAGGCCTGTATTATAAATGTCTCGATAACGATGGTGGTGAATTAAATCACACGTTCACTTCCCAATTAATGTATGTATTTAGTTATTCGCCTAAATTATGGCTAAATATTTTGCCAACACATGTCATAAATAGTGCGGACACACCGTATATGGCAATCAATATATTACGAATGCTATACGATTGATTGGCAAAGGTGATTTACTAATCACACTTGATGATCAAAATTATAATTATAATGTAGATAGGTGATTTATTGACAACCACACCATAGATTAACGAGAATGGCTAGTTAACAGATATTAACCATGATTAACCAATATTAATTAATGCACACAAAAATATATACCGCATTACATGACATAATATCACTCAAAATGTGAATTTTTTAATTTACCATTCATGTATTCAAAAACAACACACAATATAACTTTCCCAATGCATTCATTCACTGCTCACTCACTAATACTACTACTACTAATACTCACTGTATTTAGTCATTGAATGCCAACACAAATACAGTGTGTGTTATGTTTTTCTGAATCACTCATTACACCCGAAACATGCACTGCGACTGCGCCAACCATTACGTATATATACGTGCATTAGTATAGATTCCAATAGACATGTATATGTATTATAGCGTTGCCTTTAATACCTGTACAGCACTGTAAATAACGCGCGCCTAATGTTAATACATTTGTAGTTTTGGTCCTTTTTATCGGTACATAACATATACTATCAGTCAATAGGAAATCCTATTCATAAATAGTCACAAAATGCATTTATAACATACAATACGTGTATTAAATACATTGTATATACGGAAACAGACATTTAGTACTATTTAACACTAGTCTTAACACATTAACTAACACTACATTAATTTATAGACAAAAGGGACCAAAAATACAGCTATAATAAGACTATAGATAACTTGTTTTATGGGCAATAGGGCTATACGTTAGCCATATTGGGTGGGAAGGCGTGGCTTAAGTGTTGTTATGCTTTTAATACATAAATGTTGTGATCATAACAATTGCATAACACATACCATCGACACCACCACCGTATGGCCAGCGGATCCCAAGACATTGGCGAAGTGGGTGAAGGGGGGTGGCGCTGGAGGGGGTGACGGCAACGCCCCGGGAGGCGGCGGTGACCACCGGAGACCACCCCTACGACCGCAACAGTGTTTCATAGCGTTGCAAAAGTTGTCGCTGACGGACACGTGCAAAGACTATGGGATCAATTACCGACTGATGCTCAAAGACTATGACCTTCGAGAGCCGACGACAGCGACAAGTGGTGGTCAGCCATCGACTAGTGGTCAGCAACAGTCGAGTAGTCAGTCCTCCGCCGCCACCGCCAGTGCCAGCGGTAGGAGTCATAAGAAGAAGCAATCGGCGACCAAAATCAAGTCACGTGTTGTCAACGGTTTGGTTAACGGCGTCGGTGGCGACGCCTCTGGCACTACCGAAGACGCCACCGATGGTTACGACACCGACTGGGAGGCCGTCGGACAGATCGAGACCAGTCTCAAAGGCGGAGCCGCCACTACTAGCGCACAGTTGACACCCAATCAGCGCCACAGAACCGCTGGACGGCCGACGAAGACGACGTCGACCGCCAATGGGAAGCGCAAGAAAGGCGCGGATAGTAAGTGCCGATCGGCGCCCAAACGGCACAAAAAGTCCGCACAGTGTGTGACGGGAAAGAGTGGACCAATCGATGGTAAATCAATCGCTACCATCGCTACTAACATAACCCATCGCTTATCTAACGGTTCAACTTATAATAAAGCGTTTGAAGAGTCTGTGGCCACGAGTTCGTCATCGCAGTCATCATCGGTGGTCAGCGGTGTTGTTGGGGCCCCGACTCGCCTCAAGGACATCAACGGCCACAAGAGGTGCGGCGGCGGTGTCAACGCTTCCACCCTTACCGGCAGTGGTCACCAAAAAGGGGACAAAAAGTTGCCCACGAATCGGAAGAAGGGGTCGTCCGGCGGCGGAACCGATCGCAAGAAACAGCAGCAAAAACAACCGCAGAAACGCCGGCGTCTGAACGGTCAGCGCCGGACCCAACCGTTCGCTGAGGACCACATCATCGCCTTCTTGGGCGAACGCTTCCGGGCCAACGATCTCCACTACCGGCACTGCCTGTGCGAGAACCAGTGCGAAGCGGACGAGCTATCGCTGGCCTTTCACCTCATGTGCAACACCAACGACGAGCCCCGGCGTCGGCCGCGCGACATAACGATCGCGCTGTACGGGCCGACAGCTGTGGCCGATAACGGACTCATCGACGGCACCGGCGATGAGTCGGCCGGAGAGCTGACCGGCGCTGAAAGCGAGCACCAATTGCTGAGCCTATTGCCCGACGCGGATGACGTCTACCAGCACACCATGAATGAAGATTTTATCGCCAATGGTGTGAACAGTTTTGTGACGAATACGGCGCTGATTCTGCTGCCATCGGCCACAGCCACCACCGGTGCCACTAATGGTGTCGTACCGGTGCCGCTGCCCATAGCTACCGGTTCGGCCACCGGCGGGGACGGGTTGCCAGTGGTTGACGACGTGATGAACACTAGTTTTAGTGATAGCGGCGGTCTGTTGGCCGACCTGGACGTGAACGCCACACTACCCGACCTCTCCCAAGTGCTAACGGATCTGTTGGACATTACTTAGCGTTTAATTATTTGTAATAATAATTGTAATTTGAAATTATTATTTATTTTTTTAATTACCATATTTTTTAATCACATAATCGATTCCCAAAGATGTCAAAGACATTATGCATTGATATCATTGTTGTAAATGAAAAGTTGAATTAGTTTTTTATGTTAATTACGTTAATTATTTTTGCACTTGATTTTTAATTAATACAAATTATATTTAAAATATATACCACTTGTGTGTTCTTCAGTGGATCAGATCCAGTGATCAAAGTTACTACTGTATGTACTAAAATAAATATATACTGTATAAATTGTGTTTAAATTACTATATAATTAGTAGTAAATAATTACAAATTATAATATTATAAGTTGATTACAAATTTAATACAGTCAATGTTTGATTTAAATCACTCGCATTTCACATTTACTAATCTATTGTGTAAATAGATTTTACTGTTAATTAAATATTTAGTTGTGTTTATAATTATTTTTATGAATTGATTAACACAATTAAAAGACAAACACTCATTTGATTTATATATAGATCTCACTTTTATATAGATGTGTTTAATAGAGTGCCTAACGTTTTAAATATATTTATATAATTTATGTTTTATAAATCAAATTAAACTTGATTATAATTAAGAAAAATCTCGTTTTTATCATTATGTTGTTGTATTTGCTCATTGAATTTAAACACATAGGTGTAAAATATGTTTATAATATGTATTATTTTACGTGTTTTATAAATTACATATAAATTACATGTTTTAATTAATAGATAATTATGTAAATTGTTATCAACTTTAATAATATCACTTATAATTACTCTGTGCCTATAAATTGGCATCGATGTTGCCAATTATGATAAAATTAACAATGTTGTTTTAAACATATTTAGCACGTTTATAAATGAAATACATTAATAAATAAAATTGAATATTTTTAATCAGATATTGTTATTTAATTAACACTTTGTGATTACAGGTAGGAAATAAAATTACTTACAGTATTTACTTACCATAAAGGTTTTGCCGACACTTTTGCTTATGGTAATTTTATTTAGCGGTTTATTGTGTACTAATTGTGTGTACACTAATGGGACACAATATGTGGGACATCCTCCCGGAGCCGTATCGCTAAAATAATTAACAATATATGTAATTATTGTTTAATTAATAGCTAATCATTAGTAATCAATGATTGAATTTCATTGTCTTATCGTTAAACTAATAGGAAATAAAATAACAAATAATAACAAGAATTAAATTATTACATTTCTAAATGAAATGCTTTACAGTTAATTTATATTTAATTTAAGTTAAAATCATTAATTCTATTATTACTATCATAAATTAACATTTAATTTTTGATTATTGTAAATAATTTATTTTATTATACATGTTAGAATAAGTTAGTTTTATAAATTGAAGTTTATTAACAAAACAAGTAAATTAAGCTTTAATTATAGATTTATAAAATTGTAAAAACCAGACAATAGGGGTTAAAGTTTCGCAACTAACATTATTAATGATTATACATTAATAATGTAACATTATTCTATAATATTGGTCAAAATTCTAGATTTAAAATACTAAATTATGTCAATAATATAAATATTCAATTAATAGATAGACATAAAACAATTGCGAAATAAATCTATGCTATGCTGTATGTGAAAAGTTAGCTAAAAAGGATATCCCCATCACTAATAATAGTAATAAAATAATTAATAAAACTAGATTAAAAACCAGCAACAATAAGCCTAAATGACCCACAAATTAATATCCCATAAATAGTCGCTGAAAAATAGCAATAAATTATCAAAAATTTTATTTTTTATATAAATTAAAAAAATTATAATTATTAAATAAAACAATGAGCTACAAACTGGTAACCATACTATTGATCATGGTGATCTCGATGGCCATAGCAGCTAAGCCTAAACGAAACCGTACGGCCACCACAGTTAAGGACCAGTGTGTATGCGAGTGCGCCGACCCGTCGACTGTTATCAATAAGCCAGTGATGGTCAACGGTATGAACAAGACATCCACCACTGCCAGCGCCGGCAGCCACTCAACAGTCACCCCAACTGATCCGCCATCGAGAGAGTGCCGGTGTCTTAAAGAGCATAAGAAAGCGCATGACTTTTGTGGTAACCGTCGCGACGAGTTGACCGGTGACTGCGAGGCCAACCATTTGTATCGGTGCGGCTATAAGGGTAAGGATGCGGTGCTTAACCGCCGGTGCCGTACGTGTGTCCAGATTATCGGTGGCGAAGATTTTAATGGTATGGATTTGTGTAAAAATTAATGTTGTTTTATATAAACTGTCAATTATTATTAATTATAATTTATAAATATTGTAGTTTTAAAAAGTTTTTATTTTGTGTAAAATACAAAAATAATATTTAAATGTTAATATGTATTTTAGTTAGTTTGATAACCATGTAATTTAATATAAGATTTAAGTTATAATTAATTTGCACATTAAAACAATTATTTTACAATATATCTGTTGAACAATTTGTATGTTTTGTTTGCCTCGTAATTGACTGACGCGGACATAAAGACAGTGAATATTAAGGGAGAAATTAACATAATGTCACAATAAATTGATACAATCCGTGTGAATAATGGCATTGATTGAAATATTATTAAATATGTCAATAGACAAATAATTGTACCCATCAGTAACCATAGTATAACAATATATTGAGACCAATACGTGATGTTATACTCATTGATCTCACGATAAATACTATTCAATGAATGCATTGTTTTCCTGATGTAAACCAAATCAAGTGTTTTGTCATTCAATACATGTTTAGATAGATTATCATTAATTGAACGTTTACTTACATTATAGTTAGATAAACATGGCATTTTTCAAAATAATTATTAATTAATGAATATCTGACATAATTTCTCAAAACAATTTATATTAAATCCATTAAAAGCAAATAATTAAGACCTGAAACATACATATAGTGATAAAACCCATAGTTATTCATAGCAAATATATCATAGCAATAGAAACCAATATCAGGTCCGGACAACTGCTCGACCAATGTTTGTATACGTAGTCTAAACTTCAGAGGCATTGTGGGAAAGTTAACTAAAAAACTATACAAAAGTACCCTGGGTCGATGGGCAGCTGCTGGTACCCACGTGCATATCACGTTCATTGACACAATAGCAGTAGTGCAGGTAAGTGTTATGATAACCGCGAGTACCCGGCCATACACTTGTGTATCTCTATGGTGTATACCATAGATACCAATCATTAAGGTCGGTGTAGCCATATAGTAGATAATGGCCACACACCATCGGAATGTATAGTTTAGATCATTTGTTAGCCGCTCCAAAACTTGATGCTCATGTATGGCCAACATTAGGTTTTCATACCCTAAATCATCGTAAAGTATACCCTGTTTTAGACATCGGTTTAGATTATCGTAAACATCGATAAACGCTAATCTTAAATATAAAGCGCTGGCGTACCACAGACTGAACCCGTAAAATATGATCCCGCTCGTTTGAATACCGAAATTAATTATCAAGATAACACCCAATACTGTACCGATTATGGAAATATTAGCATGATAATTAAATACAGCTACAATTGTGGTGTAGATGTTGGTAAATAGATAGACTACAATCATTAAGCATGTGATTTGAATAATAATATATTTGGCCATAAAATTATACCTTCTGGTAAGTTTTCTCATATTGGCCTTGCTCAATGTTAGACGTTTGTGTTTTAATAGATACATCAGTTTAAAAAAGTGTAGTTTGCCCGACATCTCAAACAATTGGGACACAATTCCGACTATAAATATTAATAGCGACGTTAAACTGATAAATCCTGAGCCCATCACTGGATTTATCACTGTATACGAGGCATCGTTTACTAAATCTCTAATCCATTGCTTATATTATTTAAAACAAGTTAGAAACTTATAAAATAAATTACTATAGATTGATATAAATTTTTACCTTATTTATTATAGCTGTTAGGCCAAATTTGATACTATTTAATAGCATCACAACACGGGCTAATGTAACCATGAGCAATCTTCTTAGGCTCCTGTGGCCAGTCATGTATTCATCGCAATCCCTGGCAATGAATATAAGACACAGTTTAGACATTTTATCCATACGTGTAATGCCATCACTGATATCACTATCTGGTAGGTTAGATCTTGTGGTTAGCCTATGTCGCAAATTTAATCCAGTTAACTTTATTTTAGACATAGTAAGAATTTTTAATAACATAAACTTGTATTTTTTGTAATACAATTTATTAATTTAGTTTTTACAAAAATATATTTTTTGTTACATTGTATTAAACTTTTTATAACAGTATATTTATAACCGCAAAAATTAATTATTGTATTTGTTTTAATAGATATTGAAAATAAAGTAAACATGTGAAATAACAAAAGTAATTATATTTTAATAAACTTATTAATTAAGGTCATTGTAAGAATTTTAAATATATATAAATTTTATATATGCATTATATTTTTGCAACACAGTTTTTTAATTTAGTTTTCACAAAACTGTTTATTTTGATACATTGTACTAAATTTAGTGTATATTTTTTATACAAAAAATTAATTATTGTTTGTTTTGATTGACATTGAAAATAAAATAATCATATAAATGAATAATATAAACTAAGTTTACATTTAGTTTATTAAGTTTATAAATTAACGTTATAACTACTTTATAACATATTTACTTATACAGTATGATACATTAACAGTATCTATAAACTAGCGTTAAAATAATTAAAACAAACATGTAAATGCATAATTAACAATTGTACATTAATTGTGACATAAGATGTTCTTGTACAAAATTTGTGTTTACATTTAATGTTAGTTGTACAGTATTAATATATTATGATTTAAATTTAATAAAATGTGCAAGATTAGACAAAAATACTCTCTGCCTATTATTGTCAATTGGAAAACTTTTAATACTATTCCAAAACAATTTATATTAAATCCATTAAAAGGAAATAATTAAGACCCGAGACATACAGATAATGATAAAACCCGTAGTTATTCATAGCGAATAAATCATAGCAATAGAAACCAATGTCCGGTCCGGACAACTGCTCGGCCAATGTCTGCACCCGTAGTCTATACTCCAAAGGCATTGTTGGAAAGTTTACTAGTAAACTATACAAAAGTGCCCTGGGTCGATGTGCAGCTGTAGGTACCCAAGTGCACATCACGTTCATTAAGACCATAGTTGTAATAGAGATAACGGTTATAATTACGGCGAGTGCCCGACCAGACGGTTGTGAATCTCTGTGGTGTATACTATAGATAACAAGCATTACGGTTGGGGTTTCCATATAGTAGATAATGGCCACAAACCATCGGAATGTCTGGTTTAGGTCATGGGTTAGCCGCACAAGTATTTCGTGTTCACGTATGGCCGACATTAAACTTTCATACCTTAATTCATCGTAAAGTATACCATGTTTTAGACATCGGTTTAATTTATGGTAAACATCGGTAAACCCTAGTTTTAGGTATTGAGCGCTGGCGTACCAAACGCTGAACCCAACAAATAATATACCATGTGCGTGGATACTAAAAATAATCATGATTATAATACTTAATAATGTACCAATTGTGGTAAAATTAGCATGTTCATCGAATACGGCTAGTAATGTGGCATAGATGTAGGCGAGGGTGACTACCACGATCATTAAGCATGTATTTGGTGTAATAATGTATTTGGTCAAAAAATTATTCTTCCGGCTAAATTTTCTCATACTCATCATGCTCAATGTTAGCCGTTTATATTTTAGTAGATACATCATTTTATAAACGTGAAGTGTGCCCGATATCTCCGACACTTGAAATACAATACCCATTATAAACATTAATAGCGATGCCATACTGAGAAAGCCTGAGCCCATCACCGGGTTTATCATTGTATACGTGGGATCGCTTAATAAATCTCGCAGCCATTGCTTACGATGGGAAATAGGGCATAAAATTGTAAAACAAATTACGATAAATTGTTACATTGTTTACAATAAATGTTTACCTTGTTTATTATTGCTGATAGGCCAAATTTGATACCATTTAATAGCATCATAACACGGGCTAATGTGACCATGATTAATCTCCATGGGCTCCGGTGGCCAGTCATGTATTCATCGCATTCCCTGGCAATCAATACAAGACACAGTTTAGCCATTTTATCCATACGTGTAATGCCATCACTGATATCACTATTTGGTAGATTACGAGTGACTTTTTGTCTTAAATTTAATCTAGTTAAATTTGTTTTGTGAAATATTTTTTTAAACATTGTAATAATTTTTAAAATTTATATGTAAAGTCTGTAAATCTTTATAATCTTATTTGTAAATTTTATTTTTGAATTCTATTATTAATTATGCAATATATATATAATTATTTGATACATTGTAATACAGTATGACGTTATATAATAGCAAAGATTAATTATTGTATTTGTTTTGATTGACATTGAAAATAAAATACACACAAAAATGAATAAAATAAATGTTATTTTTTATTAAAAATATATTAATTAACGTCATAACGATTGTAACCTATATTTATTTTACAACAAAAATCAATTATTTTAAACATGCAAATCCATAATTATTGCACATTTCTTTGCAAAATATTTATTAATCAATATTAAGTCAATAAGGTTTTCTGTGTACTTTATTTAAATATTTAGATATTACTTAATTAGTATTAACAATATAAAAGTAAATAAAATAATAAAATAAACTAAAATAATATTGATTTATGAAGATGGATATTTAATGTATGATCGGTGTTTGTATTAAACTTGTATTATTATATTAAACTCATAATAAGTATATAATTTAAGCCCAAAACATACAGATATTGATAGAACTCATAGTTATTCATAGGAAACAGATTATAGCAATAAAAACCAATGTCCGGTCCGGACAACTGCTCGGCCAATGTCTGCACACGTAGTCGATAGCGAATGTTCCGATGATTGCATTTAGCTAATAATGTATACAATAATCGTCGTGGCTTATGTGCTGAATTAATGATCCTGGTGCTCACCACATTCATACCCAATACGGTTGAATAGCAAATGACAGCTATTGTAGCGGCAAATACTCGGCCATAAAACTCAGTCTCCCTGTGATGTATGCAATATATCAAGAGCTGAAAGCCTGGGGTCGCCATATAGTAGATGATAAACATAGACATACGGAACGTACGGTTCAGATCCCTTGTCATACACTCCAGCGCCTGGTGTTCGCGTAGGATATCCATGAAGTTATCCAAATTGACCACATCATAGAGTATACTATGTTTTACATACGATACTAGCTTATGGTATACTTCAGTAAACTTATATCTAAGGTATAGTGCGCTAACATTTCTGAGACTGAATCCGCAAAACAATATACCAAATACTTGAACGCAAAATACAAATAATACAAAAAACCACAATAATATACCAATGAATGAATAATTAGCACCGTGGTCATTAAATGCCAAATATGAACCATAAATGTTCATCAACAATGTAGCCGCTATCATAAACCAATTGGCTTGTTCGATTAAATATCTGGCCATAAAGTTTGCCCTGGTCGTAAATCGTTTCATATTGATTGAGTTAAGCGGGTATTTCAATAATCGGTATTTTAATTTATAGAGAAATTTAAATGAATGCATTTTTTGACTCAAATCAATTGTCTGCAGATTAATACCAGAGAAGAATATGGTAAATGATAGGATCGATATAAAACCGCAGGCCATCATAGGGTTGGCTAAAGTATATGCCGGATCACATACCAGATTATATATCCATTGCTTAAGAATATACAACATCATATGGTTGAATTGGAAACTTAATTATAATTAAACGAATGTAGTTTTGTTTTATATAAACTTACTTTTCGGATTATAGCCGATAATCCAAATCTAATGCCGTTTATTAGACACATAACGCGGGCTATTGTTGCCAATACTAGTCTCCGTGAGCTCCGGTGTGGGCCAGACATGTATTCATCGCAATCCCTGACCACATGTGTTAAGGATAGTCTACTTAACCGCTCAATCCGTGCGATGCCATCACTGATATCAGTGCTGATTATTAAATAAAATTGGTCTAAATTAGTCTTGATATNGCTCCGGTGTGGGCCAGACATGTATTCATCGCAATCCCTGACCACATGTGTTAAGGATAGTCTACTTAACCGCTCAATCCGTGCGATGCCATCACTGATATCAGTGCTGATTATTAAATAAAATTGGTCTAAATTAGTCTTGATATTTGCCAATTGATGTGAATTAGCACTTGGTATTAGTCTAAAATTCATACTGTAATAAATTGTTGGTTATAATATTTTATGCGATGTTAATTGAAATGGTTTGTTAAATAACAAGCTAAAAATTTTATT
>CAJPIZ010003102.1:0-12337 GCA_905368565.1 Medioppia subpectinata
CCCCCCCCTCCCCCAAAGTGCGAACGTAATTTGCGAATCACCCCTAATCAGTGCTTATGAAGCACGTAATTCAATATTTACAGGCTTTATCATTTATAGTTAGTGTTGCCAGGAATATTTCCTCAAATCCTGAAGTTTAGTTAATTTTTTACACAAATTTCTAGTAAATTTCCAGAGAAACTTTATAGCTAAATATATTAATACATCAATTATTATTTGTTTGTTTATCCTCTCCTTAACTAAAATACGAGTTAAATGAAGTTTTGGGAGAATTCATTTAAGTAATTATCACAATATCTCGATAACTTAATTTATCAAAAATCATTAATATTAGATACTTTAGATAAAGTTCATATTTCCCCCCATTTACAACACATAATTACAGAAATGCATAAATACAGTTTGTAAACTAAGGTTTTATGAAATATTTATATTGTAGTAAAAATAATTCATGGACTTTTATATCTACAGGAATGACCCCTTCCTGGAGAAACTGTTCAATTCCTGAATTCTCTAATTGCTGGGGGTCTGGCAACTCTAGTTATAGTCCGTGAGAAATAAAATTTCTGAATAACAGATTACGTAAACTTAAAATCTTATTGGTTATTAGTATTTGTAGTTAATAATAATAACCATGAATATTATCAAATAAAGTATTACACAGTATATCTATTATTTTTATTAAATCTGTATTCAATAGTTTTCATTATTATAAATTGCTGTATATAAGTGTTATATGTTCAAGGTAATTTTATTATCTTAAATCACATAACTGTTTATATAATATTAATTTATTAAAAGTAGTTATATTAAAATATTATATTATGCAAAATGAGTGAATTATTAGAAAAAATAAAATTTTGTGCTAAAATTCCAGCAAATATTAGAAAAGAAATGTCAAAATTACATGTTTTCTGTGATTTTGATAAATCATTAAATGCTTTGGTTATAACAAATGATGATCTGGTCTATGGTTTGGGCAATAATGGTAAGGGATGTCTGGGTTTAGGACACAACCGGCCAATACTATCACCGGAAAAGATACCACAATTATGTCATCAAAACATACAATACTTTGTCAATGGATTGGATTTTGTATTAGCAGTAAATGAAAATAATTATATTTATGGTATGGGTTGTAACGCACGGCGACAATTGGCTATGGAGAAAAAGTCTGGCTTATTTAACCATGATGCAAAATATCGAAAACCTAAGCTAATAACATATTTGAATGATAAAAATATTATTAAAATTAGTTGTGGTACTAATCACACACTGGCGCTCACCAGCGATGGCCGGGTTTATGCCTGGGGTGACAACAATTTGGGTCAAATCGGTTGCGGGGATAACAATGACTCAATTTGTACACCATTTAAGTTACAATTCAGTAATAATTCTATAATTGAATCCATTTATTGTTGTTATGACTCGTCGTTTGCCATCACATCCGACGGACAGGTGTTTAGTTGGGGCGACAATAGAGGCCACGAATTGGGACACAATATAACCGATAAGAGAGTATTTAAGCCCCGATTGATTGAAACCATAGTTGACGTGAAGTCAATCTGTTGTAGTGTTTATGGCATATATTTCCTGACATCCAAAGGGTTTCTATACTTTTGTGGCAAACATTACGAAAATATAATTGAAATCATTGAACAAAAGCCGAAACAAATACTATCCGCGAATCGTTTCGAAGATTTACAACAAATAAATTCATTTATATTCAATAAAATTGGATTTATTTGTATTTTAATGAACGACAGAATCCATAAAATCACTGAAAGACATGAAATTATTGAAACAAATTATCAAAATTTTGCCGATCTTTACGCCAATGAATGTCAAATTACTTATAAAACAATTAATGTAAACGAAATGAATAGCATTTCCGACAATCAGTTCACTGAACTCTCGACCGCCGGATCGGGCGCTTACGGAACGGTATTTAAAGTGAGGCATACATTGGATGATAATATATATGCGGTTAAAAAAGTACAATTTGAAGGTAAATGACAATAGGGTTTAAGCTATTAATTATTATTTTTTTTTAATTCTGATAAATATTTGCAATAATATAACAGACAATATGGAGGAGAAGGAAATGATGAGAGAAGTGGAAAATCTGCGAAAATTGGACTCAGATTTTGTGGTCAAATACAAGAACTCGTGGACTGAAGGCAAACAGCTCTACATTCAGATGGAGTACTGCTCGCAAACACTCGCGTCTGTACTCCGAGACAAACAACTAGTGTTTGGCAGACAATCGGCTGAAGCCATGAATCTCTACGAGTATTTCATTTGTTGCGAAATATTTCGGGAACTCTTGCAATGCGTCCGTTATCTACACGAACTGAACCCGCCTTTCATTCACCGGGATTTAAAGCCCGACAATATACTGATTTCGTACACTAGTGGTAATAACACGTTTGTAAAACTTGGTGACTTTGGTTCGGCTACTGTCAATAGTCGCACATTTAAAAGCCAGACACAGGGGGCGGCAACTTTCAAATATATGGCCCCGGAAGCTTATTCCCATAATAAATATGGTCTTAAATCAGACATTTATAGTGTGGGTGCTATTGGTATGAAATTGTTTGATGTAAATACAGGGTATGTATTCATAGAATATTTAACCATGATTTAAATATTAACGTATATTTTTGTGTTTGCATTCAGTGATTGCCAACGATATAAGTCGACCACATTTTGCGAACAATTTAATAATTTGCAACACTTTCTGACGTCAATGACTGAGAGTATTGCCGATAAGCGGTCGACCAGTGGTCAAGTGCTCGACGACTATAGCCAGTGGTCTGTCGACAAACACGTGATTACCGAAAGCAAACAGGAATTCAATGAAATCCTAAATAAACTCAAATCAAACGAAAACACATTTTTCTACGAATGCCTACTCTTTAAGACTGAGTCCACGGATAGAGTGGCCAAAAGCCTCGCGGAAGAAACACAGCGATGCGATTCGGCATTGGATGCAATCAGGAAACTCGTGGCCGCCGAAGAGGATCGGGTCAAACGGCGGAACCCATTGACCACAAACTTCAACACCGATGATATCGGGGCTGAACTGACACGAGTGGATCATTTGGTGAGCGCTTTCCAAACTGATGTCCAAACTTTAAGCAAGAGTGGCAACAGTGAGGTTAACGTCGGGGAACTCGACGATCGGGTACAACACCTGCGCCAGCGATTGGCGAGCGTTAAGGACCAGTTCGGGACACAAGTGTTGGTCCCGTTGGTGGCCAAACGCACCGAAGCCCAGCGCCGGTCTCCAGGCGCCCAACAGACACTTATGGACAAATACCCGACCATTGATCAGCTCCGGGAGTGTATACGACAGGTGGCAGAGATGGAAGATAGGCTCTCAGAACTCGGACAGGCTTACGATTTGCCGGCGTTGATAATTAAGGCCGACAAATGTCGGGCACAAAAACAGGCAATCGACGAGTTCGGCCGTACGGTCGAGCGGTGCGGCCAAAAGCTATACGAGTTGACCGATATTGTGGACAAGGAGTACGTGAATGCGTTCTCGTATTTTCTAAATATCCTAAATGCTCGATACGGGGCGCTCGTTGAATGGGCAGCTCGTAAGCTGAAATATACTGACGAGTTCCTTGCTACGATACAGACGGGCAACTATTATGTTAGACCTTACTAATTTTACATAAAAGTACCCCAGTACTTTTAGGTTTGTGAAATTTTAAAAATATATTTTATTTTATTATAAAGAAATATATTTGACATTGTTCTTTTATCAACTGTTTAATTAATTGCAATTAACTATAATAAACAACTGTTAAAATATATTTTAGTTTGTGTTTTATTAAATAAGCATACTGCATATTTTCCCATTACACTCAATAATTAATCATCAATCACCATGTATAACTTAATAAAATATTTCTTATAATTAGTCATGCTGGTTATAAGTATTAAATAATATAAATAATAATAACCAGGCCATTCCAAAATAGAGAGGGGACATTTATTATGTGAACGTGGTTATTGTTTGACCTAGGTAATTTCCAAATATTACTCACTATAAACGTACTCGTTTATTTACATTGTCTGTATGAATAGTGTATGAATAATGTGCACAATTTGTAATAAGATTTCCACTATTCTGCCACTTTGGAATTCGCTGATAATAACTATGGATATTATCAAATAATTGGCAATACATTAATGTATATATTAATTATTTCATTGATTATTACAACTTATATTAAACTTAAACGATTTATTGAAGTGTTATTCATTTCATATGATTTTATTATCATAAATCACTTAATTATTTTAAAAATATTTATATATTACAATTAGTAAAATATAATTTTATTAAAATGAGTGAAATATTAGAGAAAATAAAAATTTGTGCTAAAATTCCAAAAAGTATTAAAGAAAACATTTTAAAATTACATGTTTTCTGTGATTTTAAAAAATTTAATAAATTTGATAAATCTATTATAAATGCCTTGGTTATAACAAATGCTGATCTGGTCTATGGTTTAGGTAATAATAATAACGGCTATCTGGGTTTGGGACACAACCGGCCAATACTATCACCGGAAATAATACCACAATTATGTCATCAAAACATACAATACTTTGTCAATGGATTGGATTTTATATTAGCAATAAGTGATAAGAATAGGATATACGGTATGGGTTGTAACGCACGGGTGCAATTGGCCATGGACAAAAAGTCTGGCTTATCTAAAATGTTTAACCATGATGCCAAATATCGAAAACCAAAACTAATATCATATTTCAATGATAAAGATATTATTGCAATTAGTTGCGGTACTCGTCACACACTGGCGCTCAATAGCAATGGCCGGGTGTATGCCTGGGGTGACAACAGTTGGGGACAAATTGGTTGTGGAAATAATGCTGAATTAATTTGTACACCATTTGAGTTACAATTTAGTACCAAAGCTAAAATTGAATCCATTTATTGTTGTTATGACTCGTCGTTTGCCATCACATCCGACAGACAAGTCTTCAGTTGGGGCGACAATAGAGGCCATGAATTGGAACACAATAAACCTGATAACCGATTATTTAAACCTCAATTGATATCTACTATAACTGACGTGAAGTCAATTTGTTGTAGTTTTTATGGCATATATTTCCTGACATTCAAAGGGTTTCTATATTTTTGTGGAAAACATTACGAAAATAGTATTGAAACCATTGAACAAAACCCGAGACACATATTATCGACAAATCGTTTTGAAGATTTACAACAAATAAATTCATTTATTTCCAATAAATTTATTTGTGTTTCACTCAACGATAAGATTAATAAAATTACAGAAAAACAAGAATTAATTGAAATAAATTATAAAAATTTCGACGATTTTTACGCCAATGAATGCCAAATCACTTATAAAACAATTAATGTAAACGAAATGAATAGCATTTCTAACAACGAGTTCACTGAACTCTCGATCGCTGGTTCGGGTACTTTTGGGACTGTATTTAAAGTGAGGCATACATTGGATGACAATATATATGCCGTTAAAAAAGTTCAATTTGAAGGTAAATAATAATTATATAATAACTTTTAAAATCTTATAAATATTTGCAATAATATAACAGACAATAAAGAGGAAAAGGAAATGATGATAGAAGTGGAACATCTGAAAAATTTGGATTCAGATTTTGTGGTCAAATACGAGAACTCGTGGACTGAAGGCAAACAACTCTACATTCAGATGGAGTACTGCTCGCAAACACTCGCGTCTGTACTCCGAGACAAACAACAAGTGTTTGGCAGACAATCGGCTGAAGCCATGAATATTTACGAGTATTTCATTTGCTGTGAAATATTTCGGGAACTCTTAGAATGCGTGCGATATCTACATGAACAGAGCCCGCCATTCATTCACCGGGATTTAAAGCCTGACAATATATTTATTATATACAGTAGACATAAAAATACATTTGTAAAGTTAGGTGACTTTGGTTTGGCTACTGTCCACAGCCGTACATCCAAATGCCACACTCGGGGGGCGGGGACTCCCAAATATATGGCACCGGAAGTCCATTCTGGTAATACATATGATACTAAAGCAGACCTTTATAGTGTCGGAGGTATTGGTATGACATTATTTGATATATACAACGAGTATGTATTCTAAAAATATTTTACCATGTTTTAAATAATAACTCATATGTTTGTAATTACAATATACAGCGATTGCCATCCAAACAATTCGTCCGCATTTTACACTCAATTCAATCATTTGCAAGATTTCCTGATGTCATTGACTGAGAATATCGTCGATAAACGGCCGACCAGTGGACAAGTGCTCGACGCCCATAACCAGTGGTCTATCGCTAAAACCATGATTACATCAAACAAACAGGAATTTAATGAAATGCTAAACAAACTAAAATATAACGAAAATACATTTTTCTACGAATGCCTACTCTTTAAGACTGAGTCCATGGATAGTGTGGCCGAAAGCCTAGCGGCGGACACAATGCGATGCGATTTGGCTTTGGATGACATCGGGGAACACGTGGCCGCCCAAGAGGTTTGGGTTCAACAGCTAAACCCTATGACCACAACCGTCAATACCGATGATATCGGCGTTGAAGTGACACAAGTGAAGCTACAGATGGCTGTATGGGTGGACGATATGCGCACTGATGTGCAAACCTTACGCAAAGGTGGATACAGTACGGCTACTATTGAGGAACTCAACGATCGGGTACAACACGTGAGCCAACGAATGGAGAGCATTAAAGACCAGTTCGGAACCCAAGTGTTGGTCCCATTGGTGGCCAAACTAACCGAAGCCCAACGTCGGTCTCCCGGCGCCCGACAGACACTTATGGACAAATACCCGACCATTGATCAGCTCCAGGAGTGTATACGAGTGGTGGATGAGATGGACGATAGGATCTCTGCACTCGGGTATCAAGATTTGGTGTCTTTGAGAATCGCTGCCGACAAATGTAGGGCTGAAAAGCGGGCGATTGATGATTTCGGGCGTACAGTCGACCGGTGCGGCCAAAAGCTATATGAGTTGACCGATATTGTGGACCCGGTGTACGTGAATGCGTACAAGTATTTTCTAAGTAACTTAAATGATCGATACTCGGCACTTGTATCATGGTGCAATCGTCGATTGAAACATATTGATGATGTTCTGGATAAGTTGCAGTCGGGCAATTATATTTTACTTGCTTAATTTACAAATTAATTATTTTGTTAATATATTTTTTTAATTATTGATTTATTTTATAAATTGATAAAATACCATAAAAATTATTAAAAATATAACACAGGGTTTTATGACATTAAATGTGTGTATAACTTATGCTGACCCGACACTCACACGACATACTTTATTTATGAATCATAAATTATGATTAATACATCAATTATTGTTATCAATTGAATTTTGCTTTATATTTAATAAATTAAAAGAATAACTTTTAAAATAAGTAATGAATACAACAATTACTAAATGAAATTCAAAATTGTTAATCAATTTAACACAATGTTTAAGATTTCAATATTTCACTCAAAGATGTTTACTGTTATATAAAAGTAATTCTGAATTTGATTCAAAATGAGTGCTCAAAATAAGAAGAAAATTTTTGAGAAAGTCTTCGCAAATAGAGATGTAGTGATAAAGATGTTCTCATATCTGACTATCGATGAGTTGATTGGTTTGGAGAGAGTCTCCAAAGAGTTCCAGTTTTGCGCCAACTATTGGTTCCAAAAACAGAAGACAATATCATTCAACGAGAAGTGGTGTGGAATCTATCATCCAATTGATGCCATCACTAATTGCTATACATTTCCCAAACAATATCTTGAGACAAATTCTGATGGAAAGCCATGTCTTATACAAAACAAACAAAGAATTATTTGGTTGTCAAAGAAGTTGCCAAACATTGAATACTTAGGAATCGGTCACTTCGACACTGATTACAAGACATTATACGATATTCTCGTAGCGTTTCAATCAATCAAATGCTTAGAAATGTGTGGTTTGTGTGACTTCACAGCCCAAGAGTACACACAATTGGGACAACTATTATCCGGAAGAGTTACTAAATTTATGGCAAACTGTTGCGATACTTATTCACCAAAAGTAATTGATATGATTCGAGAAATACAAAGTTTGAATAATTTAGTTATACATATAGTTTCGCAACAAACCGTATCGCAATTATTCAATGTATTGCCAAAAAGTATAATATCACTAAAATTTGGGTCCAGTTTTATCGTTTCAATTGACAACGCATTTGTCATAAATCCATCTGAAAATAACGCAAAATATTTGCAGTATTTATATCTCACAAATGATGCCATAAATGAAGAAACATTGGATCTTATTATAAATAATGTGACGTTAAAAGGATTTTCATATTTCTTTGTAAACAATTCAATTGAATGGCAGTGTTTGCAAAGAGTGGCCCAAAAACAGCCTAATCTCGAATATCTGGGTCTATATTATCAATGTTTCTATGACTATGACTACACGAGAAGATCATTACAATTCCCAAATGTGGTAACACTTTGTCTCAATTATTGCAAATTTAAATCAGAGGCATTTGAATGTCTATTGAAAAGTTGCCCAAAACTCAAAACACTTGGTCTAAAGGGCACAGAAATTGCTTGTGATATCATTACTTACAAATGTATGACATGTTTTGGGCAAATGTATTATTTGGTGGCAAAAAACACGAAAATACAACATTTGTTTCTTAATTATTACGATTTGATGGAGAGAACAGCCGTTTTGTGTAAACAATTCAATGAGTTCCACAATTTATTGGCCATTTATGTTAATTTCGATAGTGATCCTAATCTTGTAAATTATACAAATACTTGCCGACAATTGATCATTGATTTAATCGATTGGTATTCACTTCACCCGAAGAAATGGTTCACAATCTGTGTTCACAACAATACCGGAGATCTTACTATTGAGAGACAAATACCGAGAAATTTGAGAATTAGAAAAATTCTGCATTAATAGCACTGAATTAATAGTTATTTATTAGTTATTAAAACCCATTTCTAAAATTGTATATCAATATTTCAATGTTTTAAATGTTTATTTATTAATAAATGTTTAGAAAGAAAAATTAATTAAATATTTACATAGATTTAAAAATTTTAATGATAAAAGAATAATACATAAAAGACATTAATTTTACGTGTATTTATTAATTACTTTTAACATACCATTTGACAATTTATCCATTAGATGAGTACAAATCTATATCACTTTATTAATTATTGTAACTAAAATATAAGTTTAAATGCAATAAATAATAAAAATTATTAATCTTTAAATTAATCACAAATTCATCAATTATATTGTTATGTCATTCAAAAACAGTTAATAATTATGACATGTTTAAAATTGAAATATTTAATTCAAATATATTTACAGTTATATAAAACTATTTCTGAATTTGATTTAAAATGAGTGCTAAAGTGAGATTTAGTGATAAAAATGTTCTCATATCTGACTATCGATGAGTTGATTGGTTTGGAGAGAGTCTCCAAAGAGTTCCAGTTTTGCGCCGACTATTGGTTCCGCAAACAGAAGACAATTGCTTTCAACACAAACATTAGTGGCAATCAGTATCGGCCAAAAGATGTGATCCCAAAGTCATATGTCTTTCCCAATCGATATCTTGAGACCCATTCGGACGGAAAGCCATGTCTTATGGCAAACAAACAAAGGATTATTTGGTTATCAAAGAAGTTACCAAACGTTAAGTATTTGGCGATCAGTCACTTCGAGACCAACTTTCAGACATTTTATGATATTCTCGATTCATTTCAATCTATTAAATGCTTATTCATATGCGGTTGCGATGAGTTCACGGCTCAACAGTTCCGACAATTGGGACAACTCTTGTCGGGAAGAGTCACACAATTTGCTGCAAACTATTGTAGCATTCATTCGGAGAATATAATTGAAATGATTCGAGAAATAAAAGGATTGACAAAATTAAATATAGATTTTGAAATACGTGAAAATATTCAACAGATTCTTCAATTTATTCCGAATAGTATGAAATCATTGGACATCGGATCCAATTATAAGATTACAATTGACAACGAATTGGTCACAAAATTATTGGAAAGTAAAGCAAAGAATTTGCAGTATTTATATCTTAACGGCAGTGTACTAACCGATGAGGCACTGGATCTGATTATCAATGGTATGGCACTGAAAGCATTGTCATATGATTTGAAGAATATGTCGACGCAATGGCAAAACCTACAAAAAGTAGCCAAAACACAGACAACTCTCGAATACTTGGGTCTCTATCGGCAACATTTCGATGACTATAACTACACGAGAAGATCAGTGCAATTCCCAAATGTCATAACTCTTGATCTAAAAGTATGTTCAATGAAATCGGAGGCATTTGAATGCTTATTGAAAAGTTGCCCAAAATTAAAAACACTTGCCCTAAACGAAACATATATTGATTGTGCTGTGAATGGATCGCATTGTTTGACATGTTTTGGGCAAATGTATTATTTAATTGGAAAACACAAAGAAATACAAACACTGATTCTTTTTTACAAAGATTTGAATGAAAAGACAGCCGTTTTGTGTAAAGAACTCAATGAAATGCACAATTTATCGGCCATTTATATCGATTTTTATAGTCATTCCTATTTCAACAAATATAATAAAATTTGCATCAAATTCATCACTGATTTCATGGATTGGTATTCAATAGACCCCAAGAAATGGTTCACAATCTGTGTTCACAACAATACCGGAGATCTCACTATTGAGCGACAAATACCCAGAAATTTAAAAATCTGTAAAAGTTTGTAATAAAATGTCTAACTATTGTGGAATTTTGTAAAAATTATATAAATTTATAATTTTTTCAATTTTAATTAATTTATTTTTTGAAACTTAATATGAAATAAATCTAAAACTAATAAATTATTAATTGAATATTTGTAATAATATTATATATTTAATTTAATCCATCATTTAAGACATTCATAATATGTTTTTCCATTGGTTACAAAATATTTATAAAAATGTTACAAATATTTTTCTCATTCAAATAGTTTCACTTAAATATCCGTTTATATCATTAGAGTAACAATTGATGATAAAATTACTGATTATAACAATAACACGCGTAACATAACAACTATTGAATTCAAAACCCGTTATTAAATAAAATAAAATATTTCAAATTGAAAAGTTTGATTCAAATATATTTATAAATACAACATAAGAAAAATGTTTTTAAATTTGTTAAGAAATGAGTGATAAAAAAGACAAAACAGTTTACGAAAAAGTTTTCACGATTAGAGATCTAGTGATTGAGATCTTCTTATATCTGACTATCGATGAGTTGATTGGTTTGGAAAGAGTCTCAAAACAGTTCCAGTTTTGCGCCAACTATTGGTTTCGCAAACAGAAGAGCATTGCTTTCAACGACAACTGGTGTAGAATCTATCATCCGATTAATGCCTACACTAATGGCTATATATTTCCCAAACAACATCTTGAGACCAATTCTGAAGGAAAGCCATGTCAGTAGTAAACGGTCGGTTGACCTTAACGGTCGGTTCACCTTAGTCTCGTGATATAGCCTTGCCAAGCCTATACAATGATTGTTATAGTTACCAAGGCTTACCAAGGGTACCCATATTATTAGAACAATGCCTTACCAAGCCTAAACACGGTCCCTAGGTGCCGTTGGCCCCACAATGGCGGAGATGCCTTACCAAGCCTACACAATGGTTGCCATAGTAACTAAACCTTACCAAGCCTAGCTGGTGGTTGCCATAGTTACTAAAGCTTACTAAGGGTACCCCTATTATTGAGGCAATGGCTTACCAAGCCTACCACTCACCCCGGGGGTCGGTACGCCCCACAATGGCGGCAATGCCTTACCAAGCCTAACCAATGGTTACCATAGTAACGAGGGTATGCAGTGAGTACAAAGCTTACCAAGGGTAGCCCTATTATTGAGGCAATGCCTTACCAAGCCGAGCCCTTTTATTGAGTACAAGGCTTACCAAGGTAACGCCATGTAATGGGTTATTCATTAATGTGATTATAGTAATTGTAACAAAAGATGTAGAATATTAAATACTACTTAATAAAAAATGTGATTATAATAGTTGTAAAAAAAAGGTTGTATTTATTTAAAAATTTTATTGATATCTGATAATTAATGACAATAATAATGTATTACATATGGATGTATTGTTATGATAATAAGCTATAATAAACACAATATATGTTTAAATTGAAAAACAAGTTAATTTGATCATCATCTTCACTAC
>CAJPIZ010003103.1:0-12335 GCA_905368565.1 Medioppia subpectinata
CGTTTTTGGTATTTATTTAACATTTCATTAAAATATTTGAAGAAAAAACGATGATTATAGGGGTTTTTCGTGGCAAAAGTGCGTTTTCGGGACTATTTTTCTCATAATCGGGAGTATTCGGGACTTTTCGGGATTTTCTTTCTATATGCGAAAATCGGGAAAAATCGGGAATATAAAAACTATATATATTGGTCCTATTTTAGCCCATATGCTAAACGGTATGTAATTCCCGATGTTTTTATACACTAAATTTATTCGGGAGTTCCCGAAAAATAGAGACTCTAGATATAAAGTATTATGCATCGAATGGATGCCACTAAACCTGTAGGCGTAGAAAAGGATTTACTATTTATTAATAATTTTAAATTTTATTATTTTGTCTATGTAGAAGTATGATTAAATATTACCAAGAATTTATATTTCTATTATTGTTCCTGTACCGGATCGGACAGGATTTCAAATTATATTTACATAGAATATACACACATATTGTACACCTATTCTCAGATTTAGTAAATGTTCCCAAAGTGACCCAATTGTCTCCCTATTTAAGGCACACTCAAAACTATACATATCTGCAGTCTCTCCAAAATATGCCATAATGTAAGGCATTTCACAAAACATACATATGATCAGTGTATTAATAAATTTTGGTTTTTAATTGTAAAAATACAAAATGAAATAATTTTTGGATAAATCTATTACATTAAATGTATAACTTTACATAGTATTACACATTATTTTTATTATTAACAATAGAGTGTACATTTTTGACAAGTTAAATTTTGTTTATATTATTTGTTTAAATTAAATACTTGTTATATACTGTACAGTATTATAGTCTGCGCTAACATTTGTAAAACATTTAAGAGTAAAAGTTTTAATTGATTACTCAATACAGTGATTACTACAGATATGAGTTAAATATTTATTTAACTATTTGTATAAATATTTTTATGAATTAGATGTGAATTAACTGTTTTGAGAGCAACCGTCGATTAAAATAACATTTTATTCAATTTTTATGATTTTATATACAATTTTTAAAAATAAATGTAATTATAATTATTATGAAATACAATAAATTATTTTGTAAATTAGTTAAAAAGTTTTGTATTAATAGTATAAATTGCATGAGAAATTAAATTATCTTGTACAATTACTATTATTGGTATAGTAATAAAAATTATTAAACATCAAAACACACTTCCGGCAATTGGTAAATATTTTAAATATACATTAAGTTTAATTTAAACTAATAATTAAATTTAGTTCAAGTATATTTTATCATTTTTAATTAAATCATATCTATTAACTTTTAATTATATTTTATATTTAGCGATTTGATTATAATTAAAATGTTTTTAAATATTGCTTTAAAACATTTAATTATAATAACTATAAAATGTTTAATTATGCTAAATTTACTAAAATAATCTTTCTTATTTTAAAACACTTATAAATTAAAGTTTTAAGTATACAAAAAAATAATTTTAAAAAATTGCTTAAAAATATTTTCGGATTAATTTATATTAATTGTAAATTATAAAGTATATATGTAATTGTATGTAATTTTCCATTATATAATCCACATTGGTCGGAAAATTAATGTAAAAATAATAATAAACGTTGATATAACCCTTAATAAACATAATCAGCATGATAAGTATGCCAGAAAAACATACATTTCCTGTTTTAATTAGTTTATTAATTAACACTCTATGCTATTATAAATTTATAAAAAAAAGTTTTACCATTTGTTTATTAATTGGCGACACTATTAGAGGCGCGACATTACATGTGATTAAATGTATCAAATAAACACATAGTAAACCTCGTTAAGTGCTGTAGGACCTTGCTTAATATAATCATAAGACTCCAACTATCAATCTATGTAAATGTAAAGATAGCAATTTTCCATTCATTAAATATTTTGTAAATTATTATTAGTGCAATTTTAACTAGTAATGTATTAGGAAATGCTATTTTACAATAAAATGCAGCTTTGTTTGTGTATATAATGAGTAAATATAATTTATTATCAGATCAGACAATAATAATTAATTAGCCCAATGAACTGAATTATCAATAAACATTATAATAATGAATGTGATAATAGATTGCACATGCTTTAATATAAGGATTCTGAATTACATAAAAATAATAGAATATTTTGAAAAATTTCTACAATTTTATAGTTTTTGTAATGTTTTTAAAAAAGATTTTCTATATTATAATAAATAATAAGATTTATACCTTGGTTATATAATTGACTAATATTTTAAATGCTCTTGCTAGTTTAAAAACAATACAAAATAAAATGGCACAAAATGATTACGAGGGATATTCAAACATAGATAAATATATCTACGCTATTATATTCTGTATGGTCAGAATATCATCGGTATATTTCATTGTACAAAATATAGTTTAAAGTTTTACCTAACATGTTTAATTTTAACACCAATATGATTAGGGTATGAGTAACTCGTGCTTTGGGCCAACATTTGTTGACCTGAAGATCATTTTAAACACAACAATGGATAACATATCACTAATGACCACATTCTTTCACATGTCATTCATGTTGGGATCACTTTGTATGTCATGCTTTCAAAAATTATCATGCTTAAAAATATAACATAATTTATTTATTCTTTAGTTGGATTTCTATACAAATACATAGATAGACAAATAATTCTGATCATCTTACTATTAATCAAAGCCATGGCGACTGTTATGATACCGTATTCGCAGCAATTATGGCACCTATACCTGTGTATCAGTCTATACGGTTTGGGCTCCGGGGCCTGGAATAGTGGGAACAGGGTTTGGGTGCTCGAAATGTGGTCAAAACCGGCTCAATCCGGTGCTATATTGCACCTATCTGGTTTTATGTATGGCCTAGGTACAATACTGGGTCCAATTATTGAGAGACCATATTTGACCGGCATTCAAGATTTAGGTTATAATTTAAATTATATTGAAATACTGAAAAACACAACAAATAGTAACAACGATACTAGACTTCAGTCCGTTATGACCACAATAAACCCGACCACTGCTATAACCAGTGATTTACTATCGATGAGACGTTTTAAACTGCAAAGACCTTTCTTTATATTTGGCGTATGTCATTTTATTGGTAATTATTATACTTATTACTTATTTTAACAGTTAATTATAACTATTACTTTTTATCCATTCTTAAAGTTTTAATTTTAATTAAATTAAGAAGTATTACAATGATTCTTAAACACTGGTATAAACTTTATAATATTATATACAGTACTTTTCAACAACATAAAATGTTTACTTTGCCAGTATATTATTTATACAATACACTCTCGAAAAAAATTAACATGATGTTTATTTTGTGTTTTCAGAGAAAAAAAAGATCTTCATAGATAGCAAGTATGGTATGATTTTTGATTGTTGTTTAGTCTCAGGATTTAATTAAACTATTACTTAAATAATTTTTAAATATTGTTTTATTTGATTTATTTGATAATTTAAATATTTCATTTAATTTGATATATAAAATATTTAAATAGCACACATCTTTAATATTCACTATATCATAATTTTTAAAAAGCAAATATTAATAGTTATATAATATTAATTAAAATAATAAATATAATTAAAAATTTACAACTTTTAGGGCCACTAATGATGGGACTAATATTTTTCATTAAGCGATTTAAAAACAACCAAAAATGTATTGACAGCAAAAGCAGCTCTAAATACCGAACCAAACAGTCGGGCGACTACCAGTGCCAACAGGTTATGCTGATAGCACTGGTATCCATATTCCTGGCCTTTTTCACAGTATCCGAAACAATATACCTGCGCTTTGGGGCCACGTATTACCAGTACATACCCCTAGAGTTAACGGCCGACCAGTCGGCGGGTATGGTCTCAATGATGGCACTCATATACACTATCGGTCGGGGCATTAGTTTTCTACTGTCCATCGAACTACAGCCGCAGCTCGTTATCGGTTACCATACATTTGTGTTGATGGTGTCGTTCGTGGTGTTAATGCTGGGTCAAAACACGCTCACCTTGCTGCTTATTGGCAGTTTGACCATGAGTTTTGGCTACTCGTGCGTAACGGCGTCTACGTTTGCCTACATTGGCCAGTATGTCGAGATGACTGACCGTATTGGCACAATATTGACGTGTAGTTCCCGTGTATTGACATTGTTTATGCCATATTTGTTAGGCAAATATATCGAGCATAGTCCTCATGTGTTTATTTTGACCATGTTTATGAACATTGCTATGTGTATCGCTGTTTTTACCCTGATTTTGGCGCTGGTTATGCGCGACTCATTTAGGCAAAAGTTTCAATGTAAGGGTTTTGATAAGTATGAGGAACTATAGGTGTATAAATGATTGACATGATATTATTTAACATTAAGTTTGATATTATTTATATATTGATATTATTAAGCATTGTATATATTGTTCATTTTTAATGTAAATAATTGTAAATAGACTTTGATTTAACATTTTAACTTCAAAAAAATTATATAATAAAATTATATTATAAAACATTTATAAAATATATTTTAATTTATAACTATTTAATATATAAATAAGGATTATCTATTAAATGTATAAACTATTTTGATTGACAATTATACAATGACAAATACAATTTTACTGTAAATGTTTAATTTAAAAATATGTTTATGTAAATTATTTTGACTGTCAGGGTCCTTCTCTCTAAAACATTTGTTAATTAAATAATAATTTTATGACTCAAATTACTATTAATTCGTTATTATATCCGGATAATAAATTTTATTAGTAATTATGCTAACAATATTTGTTTTATAAACATTAATTTACATGGAATGCAAGTTTTTCTTTTAAATTAATCATACTTTATTAATAATCCTTAATTATACATGAATTTTATTTATACTAATTTGCATTTCATGACAATAATTTACCCTATAAAATCCACAACAACACCCAAATATTTAACAGTATATCTATTTATATTTAATACCTAGATTTATAATAAAAGTTATAATAGTATTTTTAAATAAGTAAGTATTTTTAATTGTTAATTATAAAATCTATAAATATTGTAACTGAATTACATATCAATAAAAAATTTTGACAATTAATAACAATTAATTATAAAATTAATTATATTCTACATAGTGTCAAACGAGACAAATAAAACCAACACCAATCGGTTCAGAAAGTACCCAATACTAGAACATACAATCCCGCAAAAGTGGCGCGAGTGCCCTTACTTGTTCAATGATGCCAAAATGAGCGAGGTGGTCGAGTGGTGGTTTGAGTATTCGCAATTCACCAGGCCCAATTTTGAAAAACGGTGCGGCGATAGCATGGCCAAATTCGCCGCCCTATTCTACCCGGATTGTAAATCCATGGACCGATTTCAGCGCATAGTGCAAGTGTTTGGGTATCTATTAATTTGGGACGACCATAACGACCAGCTTAATGGCCAGATCAATCGCTGCGAATCGGTTGGCTTGCCCTTGATCGATCAGTACAGGCAGTGTTGCGATAGGCTTAAAATGCAATTCAAAATTACTGATCAAGATGGTAAGGGTGCAAAATTTATGGACATGTCCCGCTGGAAGCCGTACGTGTTGTGTGTTTATGCAATGGCCGAGTCTATGATGCAGTCGATGCCGGCCACACAGCGCCGGCGTTTCATCACCAGTTGGGGTAAGTATTTGGACGGACAGGAGAGTGAGAATCGTATGATGGATAGGCAGGAAAGCGTGGAATTGGATGACATTATTCAGGTTAGTTTAATTGATTGGTTACCTAGTTTTAATTACTTTAATAGCTTACATATTGTAGTGTTATACTATAATATGCAGCATCATTTTACTACAGTTATAAATAGATTATCTGCTAAAATGATGGTCAATTACATTATTTAAATTTTACGTATGTTAATATAATGTACAGATAATTGGTAATTATAATCTAGATAAATGTTATCTTACAAAAATATCATGCTAATTAAAATTTGCAACTAATATTGCCAGACCCGTATGGGCAGTGCGGCCATGGATTTTATAATGCAAATCATTGAATACTCGGACGAAATACAAGTGCCGGACAGCGAGTGGTGTGACCCGCGTATCGCACGGCTCCGGGATCTTTGCAATCTGTGTATGATTTACGTGAATGACGTCTACTCTTTCGAGAAGGAGCTCAACGAACAGAACGGAGTGTTGGAGAGAATGCGAATCAATTTAGTCGCCTATCACTCGCTCCGGGAGGGCATCACTATAGCCGCGGCTATGGCTAAGACACTGGACGTCAATCGCGAATACGATGCGGAGTTTGACCGCTTGTGCGCCGATGTGTTGACTTCGGACGAGTTTTGCGCCGACACTAAACAATACGTGCGGTCTCTGGAGGCCGTGCTTTGCGGCACTCATCGCATTCACGTTATCGCAAATCGTTATAACGAAATCAAATAATAATTATTAACAATTATATCAAATAATTGCATTAATTATGAGTGTTTAATAAATACAATGAGCATTGTTTGCGTTTTTATTTATTATTTAGTAAATTGATAGTAATTAGTATAGGTAATTTTTAATGTAGAATAGTAGAATGTGTATACTACACATAGTGAATTATACTAGGCTGCTCACACCGGGACTGCCACCGTCCCTGTTCACCGCCGGGTTGTATATATTGTTCATTTTTAATGTAAATAATTGTAAATAGAATTTTGTAATTTTGAATTTCAACATTTTAATTTCAAAAAAATTATATAAAATAAATATATTATGAAACGTTTATTAAATATGTTTTAATTTTATTTGTAACAATAAATTGTTATTAAAACGGTATTATATTAATTATAGTAATACAGTACAATTTCTCCATAAGGAACTACCAGTTGCACCACAAAAGTGTTCCCTATGATGAGGGTTCCTCTAAGGGAAGTTCTGTTACACGTATAGAATATCCAAAATATTGGATTGTCAATGATACAATTAGGGTGACCACTAAAAATGCCCGTAAAAAAGGACAGCTGACAAAAAATAGTCCCCAAGAAAAGGACAAAAAAAGGACGCAAAAAAATTATTCAATGAAATTTGTATTATAATATTTTTGTGAAGATTTTCCCGATCGTAGTACTATCTTACTATTCTTAATGAACTCTTTAAATTAAATACAATTCCATTCGGGTTTTTGCCGGTGTTTTGTCGCACATTTTAAATAATTATTTAATTGTAAACTACTACAAATCTTTAATAATCATAACAAATAACATTCTTTAGGGCATAATTTTAATGACATTTTCAATATTTTAAAAAATATTAACCTTTTTATATCAAAATTAATAAAACTAAAAAAGGACAAAGTATAGTCCTTTGCGACTACTCGAAAGGACGCTGTCCTGAAAGGTTGAAAAAAGGACAAAACCCATAAAAAAGGACGTTCTGGTCACCCTAGATACAATGACAAATATAATTTTTCTGTAAATGCTTAATTTAGAAATATGTGTATGTAGATTACTTTAAATGTCAGGGTCTTTCTCTCTGAATCATTTGTTAATTAAATAATAATTTAATGACTCAAATTACTACTAATTCATTGTTATAATAAATTTTACTAGTAATTATGCTACCGATATTTGTTTCAAAATAATTAATTTACATTGATTACATAGAATGCAAGTGTTCTTTTTAATTAATCATACTTTTAAATATAATTACATATGAATTCTATTATATTAATTTGCTTTTTATGAAGATATTTTACCCAATATAACCCACAACAATGGCACAACATTTACAAGTATAACATTATATATTTAATATCTAGATTTATTAAAAAGTTAAAATAGTATTTAAAAATAAGTAAGTATTTAAAATAAACAATTACTATCAATTTATAATTGTAAATTATTAAATTTTCGATTTTAAAATTCTGTATCTGTATTATTCATAAATTTTTCAGAATTAATATACCATTTATAAAAAATTAATGATATTCTTTTACCTAGTGTCAAACACCAACCGGGTACGAAACTACCCAATACCGGAACACACTATACCGCAAAAGTGGCGCGAGTGTCCGCACTCGTTCAATAATGCCAAAATGAGCGAGGTGGTCGAGTGGTGGTTCGAGTATTCGCGATTTACCAGGCCCAATTTTGAAAAACGGTGCGCCGACAGCATGGTCAAATACTCGGCCCTATACTACCCGGATTGTAAATCCATGGACAGGTTTCAGCGTTTGGTGCAATTGTTTGGGTATATATTGATTTGGGACGACCATAACGATCAGACTAACGGCCAGATTAATCGCGATGAATCGGTCGGTTTGCCCTTGATCGATCAGTACAGGCAGTGTCGCGATAGACTCAAAAAGCAATTTAACATTACTGATCAAGGTGGCAAAGGTGCTATATTTATTGATATGTCCCGCTGGAAGCCATACGTGTTGTGTGTTTACGCCATCGCCGAGTCTATGATGCAGGCGATGCCGGACACACAGCGCCGCCGTTTCATCACTACTTGGGGTAAGTATTTGGACGGACAGGAGATGGAGAATCGTATGATGGATAGGCAGGAGAGGGTAGAATTGGATGATATTATTAAGGTCAGTTGACTCAAATGATTGATCAAAGTTAATTGATCATATCGCAGGATCATGTTTAAATTAAAAATCAATAGTTTATATGTAAAAATTATTGACAATAATTTATTTAAATCTTGCGCATAAGAACTTTAAGCATCATAGTGCTCATTTTTAAAGTACAAAATTTTTATAAACTAAATAGATTTTATTTAACAAACATATCATGCTAATTTAAGTTTTCAATTAATTTGCCAGACTCGGATGGGAAGTGTGGCCATGGATTTTATAATGCAAATGATTGAATACTCGGACGAAATACAAGTGCCGGAGAGGGAGTGGTGTGACCCGCGTATCGCACGGCTCCGGGATCTCTGCAATCTGTGTATGATTTACGTGAATGACGTCTACTCTTTCGAGAAGGAGCTCAACGAACAGAACGGAGTGTTGGAGAGAATGCGAATCAATTTAGTCGCCTATTTCTCGCTCCGGGAGGGCATCACTATAGCCGCGGCTATGGCTAAGACACTGGACGCCAATCGCGAATACGACGCGGAGTTCGACCGCTTGTCTGCCGATGTGTTGGCTTCGGACGAGTTTAGCGCCGATACGAAACAATACGTGCGGTCTCTCGAAGCTGTGCTGTCCGGCACTCATCGCATTCACGTCACCGCAAATCGTTATAACGAAATCAAATGATAAATATTAACAATCAAATCAAATAATAACACTAATGATTAATGTTTAATAAATTCAGCTAGCATTGTTTGCGTTTTTATTTATTGTTTAGTAAATTGATAGTAATTTGTAAAGGTAAATTTTAATGTAGATTGGTAAAATGTATAAAGTAGAGTATGAGTGAGCTATAAATATATTACTCTCAAAACTCTCAGTAAAAATACCCTAGATGTGATAAAGCCCATCAATAGTATAGAATCTATACATAATAAATTGTATTATAAATTAATATAATTAAAAGTTTATTTATTTAATAAAATGCAACATTTTATAATTAAATAATTAGCAATTTATAGTTTACAAATAAAATATAATATATATAATTATAACCAAAATATAACACCAATGCTTATGCCATTGCCAACTAAAAACCTAATAAACAATAATAATTACTATTACAAATTATTAATTAATAATTATTACGATCATGATTCTTAGTATTACCACCAGGAAGTCTATCTGATTTAAGATCATCACAACCATGACGGCTGGTGCCAATACCATGATCACAATCATTAGTATTACACCTGCCATTACTATTGCCAGTGAAACTAATAAAGCTATCATCATTAAAAGTACCGTTGTTACATTCTGTCCCAATGTCACCATCACTACTCAAACAACCTTGTCACTTTACTATTAATAAAAAATTATTGTAAAATTGCTACCAAGATTAATTTATTATTATTTTTGTAAATAATAATTGTGTTATAAAATATAAAGAGATAAATTAATATAATATTTATGCTATAAATGTGATGTAATCTTATTTTAGTAAAATAAATTAGCTATTTCATATAGCGAGTACATTTTTATTGTATTTTGTTATAAAATATTTGTAAAGATTTTAATTTTTCATTGTTTATTTAACATCGGTAATTTTAATAGTCATATGTTATCAATTAATATACAGTATATACTCATTGCTTAAATCCTATAGTTATTAAATTAAAAATACAATTAACCCAATATAATTAATTAAACAATCTACACAATTCACCAACATCTATTTGCAAAATATGTTTAAATAATCTGTTTAATACTTATTTAAAAACTACATCTGGTTAAAACTACATTTAGTTAAAGTTAATTAGGTTAAGTTAACAATTTATGAAATAGAAAACAATTTGAATATAACTTATTTTATTTTAAATCATAAAAATACATATTATTTATATCGGTTAAACAAAAATTTAAATTGTAATAATAATAATTGGATAAAACAATTAATTTATACAAAACAATAAATTTAGTACAATATAAGTAGCTTTCATTTAACAAGTAAAAACATATTAAAATAACAGAAAAATTAAATAATTATAATAATTAGACAGTTTATTAATTAACTAGCCTTATATTTACGGTCCAAATCCATTGCCTCCTGAGCCTTGGCCCGGGCTACCGTGACCGGGGCTACCCTGACCGGGACTGCCACCACCGTTGCCATTGTTAGGGTTACCACCGCCTTGTTGTCCACCGCCTGGTTGTCCACCGCCTGGTTGTCCACCGCCTGTTTGACCACCACCTGGTTGTCCACCATTTCCCGGTCCACTATGAGGCGGACCAGTAGGAGGGCCCTTAGGTGGGCCCTTACTAGGAGGAGCAGTTGGGGTACTACTCGGGGTACTACCACTGCTGCCATCGTCACCGCCATTACCGCCCGTCCCATCGCCGCCATCGCCACCGTTTCCACCGGTGCCGTCACCGCCATTGCCGCCACCATTGCTACTGCCATCAGCTTGGCCATTCACTACTAATAGGCTGCTGATTAGCAGCAACGCCAGCATGATTGTTTTCATATTGTAAGCAAACATTATGCCTGTGACAATAATTTGCTAATATATGTCTAACTTAAGTAGAAAGATATACTTAAAAATTTAACCAACATCTCGCTGTTTATATACTAGGTATGTTGTGCAATATTTTCCGGTTACCGTGATAGTTTTGGCAAATTCATATAACTAGGCAATTTTTGCAATTGCATTTCACAACATTTCTTGTGAATCCTGACGCAAATTGTGATCCGTATTTATTTAACATTGACAGTTTTGATCTTGTAATATTTTACCTGTGATATTTTGCAATATATTATTAAATTTAGTAAAGTATGTACATGTATTGTACGCTGGTTAGTAACTGGCTAAATTGCAAGTAATTATAATTTTATAATTATAACGAAATATGTTTAAAGTAAATAAACAAAATATTTGCTGATTTTTAGCATATACAGTAATTTGTTAATACCGTATAAAATTATATTATAACTACAGAGAATAATTATTAGCATGATTGAGAATATAATAAATAATATAATTTAAATAAAATAAAAACGGCCCTGTTCTATTACTCAACCACTCCCTGTCCCACAATCGCCACCAACACTGTCTGCGCTATGACTGCGGCAAACACTACGGGTGTCAACACTGCAACCACTGCCGCCACAATCAATACCAGTAATACTAATATCGCTAAAATCACTAACAAAAACGCTATTAGCGCCCGCACTAACATTATCAATGTTCTCATTACTATCATCACCACTACCCTGATCAATTTACTATGCTAGTAATACACTAGTACATAATATACCCTTTTAACTAGGTTTTATATACTGTACATTTAATATAAATAATAGTTTAGCTGATTTTAATATTTTTTATAATAATTTTACCATGATTTTATTTATTTTTTGTGTTATTTTACCTATTTAATTTGCAAATTATTAGTATGTACTACGAATTAACAGTTAATATTGATTCGTATACATGCTATCAGCAAATTAAAATTCATATACAGTGTGTTTAGCCATCGAGGGATTAAGTAATCTGGCTTGCATTTAAAAACTACTTGTACGATTTTAATAAAATTAATTTTATTTTAAAGATAATATATGGGAAATTTATATCAAATAATTTCAAATGGCCTATTATGTAGAGTAGCCACATGTCACAGCCAATAAATGCAGTCATATTATTTAATGAAATATATATTAT
>CAJPIZ010003104.1:0-12335 GCA_905368565.1 Medioppia subpectinata
GAATTGCTGAGAGAATAGCAGAGCAAAAGAGAGGGAGAATTGTAGGCCAAAGTGTGAGCGCAAAGTTTGGTCGTCGGCATCAACGCCGAGATCTCAGTACTATTTATGAGTTTTTGTGTTTACTCTTGATTGAAGTCTGAAGAGTGAGCCCACGATCTCAGAGATGATAAAAGAGAGCGAACCAAAAATTGCTGTTCTCTCTCTCTCTCACCTGAATCTTATCAAAACATATAATGGTTTGCTTTACTTTTTGTGTTGAGAGTTAACTCCAACGTTCATTCATTCAATCTCTCGCTCTCTCGCATTACAAGTGTTGTATTACTTCATAANTCTCTCTCTCTCTCACCTGAATCTTATCAAAACATATAATGGTTTGCTTTACTTTTTGTGTTGAGAGTTAACTCCAACGTTCATTCATTCAATCTCTCGCTCTCTCGCATTACAAGTGTTGTATTACTTCATAAAAATATAGCAAAGGAGGAGAAAGAGAGAGAAAAACAGTTGAAGTAATCCTTAAATCAATTTTTGTGTATATTTTTTGTCTGCAATTTTATTTTCCTCTTCTCTTATTTGTTGAACACATCTCTCGGACACCAAATATAGTTCATTAACATTACAGACAACATAACAGTGTATTCATATTTGGGACATCAGTTTTTATACAACGATGACTTTGACTCCGATCTAACACTTGTTTATTCACTTCCAGTCCGTGTATTGTATTGTCTTTACATCTCAACAATAATTTCTGTGATTTTTATTATTACTTATATTGTTATAAATATACATCAAACGGGAGGAGAATGTTATTATAAATAGCATTATGTTTTGCTTTTTATATCTATAAATATGTGTATTTAAAAGAAATATTTGTTTTATTTCTCTTTTTTCTGCGATAAATATATTCCACTTTAAAAGCAAAAGTTTTCATCAATTATATTAAATCAAGTATTGGATCACAACTTAATGTATACGCGAATTAAAAGTGCAAGAATTGCTTTTAATATTAAATTACATGATCAAAGTTTTTTAATTCACTGTATATTTTAATGCATTTCATATCACAAAATCATATCATAATCTTATGGTTAACTCAGCGTTAATTTTAGTGCCGGAAAACAGATACCAATTAATCACTAATCGATTCCACAAATATGTTTTAGGCGACAGATTTTCACTCTCTGTTGTGGCCATCAGTTGTGTTGGTATTGATGTCACAGTTATTGTGTGTTTCGGTGAATGAAAAATGCGTTTAAAAGAGAGGATTCTTGTGCTATTGATATGCGCCACGTGTTGTCTCCTCTGTGTCTTCTTTGTCATCACTACCCGACTCACCGATGATAATACCTATAGGTATAGTCTCTCTCTCTCTTTCTCTCTCTCTCTCTCTCCTGAAAATTAACCTTGGTACTTTTGTTTTGCAAATACCACATGATAGCCGTGCATTTGGTAATATAGATTTATCCAAACTGTCTGAGCGCTCAGCGCTTCCAATACTCGCACAAATTCAACGACGATTCCTATACAAAGAGTTGGATCCCAACCAGAAAGCCATTGAAGGACAGCAATCGCAGCAACAAATTAATACCGCATTAAAAGCAACGCAAACCTCAGCCAAAAGTAAGTCGCGTTGTCGTGATATCAATACTGTATATAAAAAGTGCATATTATTTGCAAATCACAGGATTAATGTAAAAATTTTTTTTTACAATGTGTGTCTGTCTTTCAATTACACATTGAGATAAAACAATTAATTATACGCTAGATAAATGAGATTTAGATATAAATACTTATATGTATTTAAAAATTCGTTTCATATGAGAGAAAAGTTATTAATTTTAATATTTTGTATTTTATTAGACAAATACTCAGAAATTGAAAGCGAAAAATCGACAAATAATAATAAATACAATAATATCGACAATAATTTGAAAAATCGGTTAAAAATCAATGAATTGTCACAAATCGATGACGACTTCTCAGATTTATTGCATTTCATTGATTTGCAATCGACATCTGCTGAAGAATCCTCGCGACCACAGTATCCATTGCTCGCAGAAGTGTTGGGTATTATCCCAGAGTGAGTACAACTTATCACTAAATCAATTAAATTAATATTTATATAAATATTAAACATTTGGTGCAAAGAATTTCAATACAAGAATCGATATATTTATTAACAAAACAATTGTGCGTTTGTTTAGCGCTTATAATTTGCCACTAATTTGATGAGCAAACTGTGTATATAATTAAACACCAAAAAGCTATTAGAGATCTATGTATATATTTATAGCAATTGGTTTTTTGTTGCATTTTTCAAACATTTATATAATTGTCTCCTCAGAGCATATTCTGTGTACACTTATTAAGGACACCGACAATACAGTTATGACAATACTCTCAATGTGTATGTATTATGTAATATGCATATGAGATCTAATTCACATCCGTAACGCTCTCACACTTTTATATTGTGTCACTTTAATTGTCTTTAATTATACGGTAAAACAAATTAGACTTTCATTGTGTTTAGACATCAGTTAGATATTTGTTGTATAACTCTGTGTTTTTCCTGCGAAATTGATGCTTAAAAATAGAGGTTAACATTAGACTAGCATTTAATAATTGAATTAAAACCAGTTCTCTCTCTCTCTTTCTCTCTCCCATCTATGCCTCCCATTAAAGCCCACGATTATTGTCAGTATTAATAATAATAACGATAACAACGATAAGAAATGACATAAAGAAATACTTGAATAATAACAATAGGTATAATAGGTATTAATAGAAATTTGATTCAAATATTATTTATAGTTATATTTATCTCGTATTTTGATTGAGAAAAATACATATTAAATAAACAAAAAGTGGGCGAAAAGTATTTACGAGATTTTTGTATTGTTATAACAGAGAGTTAATAGTGAATGTGTTTTAACGAAAACAAGTATTTTTGGTGTCTTATCGATGATATGCCAGAAGTATATAATAAGTTATATTTTTAAAAATTGGCTCAAATTCATGCTCTCTATCACTATAAATAAAAGTTCGCATTCTCTCTCTCTCTCTCTCTCTCTCTCTCTCTCTCTCAACAGTAATATATATTTAGAGTAAATGAATGCTTCAAAACCTGATGTTATTTAATGTAATGGCANATAATAAGTTATATTTTTAAAAATTGGCTCAAATTCATGCTCTCTCAAAATTGCATTCAGAAATCCCACACAATTTTCTCCGTCGTTGAAGAAAAAACTTATTTTAATTAAAACCCAAAAATATGTTTTATCATTAAATACACGCAAAACAAATATAAAATGATAAAATGTTTTGATAATTATTGCCCGCATTCTGTGGCTATTAAGTGGCAAATCAATGGTAAACAATGGGATTCCTCTGAAATGTCTTAAACACTATGTGTTGTTATATTTAGATTGAGTTTTGAATTAATTATTTTTTATATCTCTTTCTCACATAATATGCCAATACTTTTATTTACAAAACCCTATTTACATGCGTTAAGTGGTTTGAATTTAAATTTAATTTTTATAATGAATGTGACATTTTACGTTAAATTTCCGTACACTATATATAGCGTTTAATTGTATCATTTGATTGCAAAAAAGTCATTTAATGGTTCAAGAAATAGATGCACAGTAAGTATATTCAACGTTAAGGATATCAAACAAATTAGTTTTAATAGACTTGAAAATATGATAATGAAATTTAATGCATTTTATGATTAAATTTATCAAGTGTAATATTTTAAAAATCGTATACAATATATAGTATTGATTACAGAATTTTAATTTAACTTTTTTTTATAAATTTATAACAATTTGAACGATAATTAGTATGAATTTAATGGACAATACAATAAACTCCTCAAAAGCGGTGCTTAAACTTAATTACACTCCAATTGGCACTAAATTTAATTAAATGAAAATACAATGTGTTTAAAAGTATTAACTTTATTGAAGACATTAATAATGAATTCTCATTTATTTTCACTAAAACTTCACATAAAATGATAGGTAGTTATTGATTGAGACATTTGTTTGCCATTAAATAACATTAAAATGATTTATCAAACCGAGAGAAACGTACTATTATTATAATAACAATATTATTATTATGCAAAAAAGTCATTTACAATGCAATTAAAATGCAAGTCTTAATATAATTACTGCAAAACCATTTACTATAATATAACATACATTTTAATCTTAAATAAAACCCCAATTGTTTATAACATAATTTAATGTGAATCTGTTGTCGCATATAATTAGGGGAAACCTGACGGCATGGGAAGTGTTTCACTTGTCTGTCCAGCAAAACGAGCTCTACAGCCACAATGACAGCAACATCGGGCACCTTTTGGACGACTTGTCTAACATGGATATCGTACATATAAGTGAGTATTATTTATTTCTTATGCAAAATAAAAATATATTTTCGTTGTTATAAATATAGTATAATTATCGCTAATATCGGGTTATTGTAATAGTAAAGAGAAAAATGTAGAAAAATAAAATGCCATTGTTTTCCGAGACTAATGCATAGGGTGTTAGTGACTGAAAGCAGGAATAAAATAACAAAATATATTTATAATTAAAGCAATTTATTAATAATAACATATTTTTGGCACTTTTTTATTGCTTTTTCAGCTCAAAAAGACGGCGGAACTCAACTGAAATTGGTTATCGATTACGAGAATGGGGGTCAGGCCTTATTCAAACCAATGAGGTACATTTTATCATGATAAACTGCTCCTTGTCATCTAATATATATTTTCGGTGTATATATTGTATAATCTATAATACATTTTTATGTTGTATAGCAAAAAACACAGTCATATTTAGCTGACATTTGATTGATGGTAGAAAACTGTTAGAATTTATGGCATAAGAAAAATAATATTGAATTCGTCTTTTGATTTCTTTCTGGTGTCAGTTGTATAGAAAAATCAACTCAAAATCAAACATAAAATATAAAAATTTGGACGAGTTTTTACTGTTAATCTCTCTCTCTCTCTCTCTCTCTCTCTCTCTCTCTCTCTCTCAAACCCGAGAGCAAAACGTATAATACATTTGAAGCCTTAATATAATAAATAAATTGAAATAAGTATCGACTGAAAGTCAAGTGAACAAAAAAAAGTCCTCAAATACTTTACAATACAATTGAAAGTATATATAAGAGGAGTGTTTAGTCTGCAGTTTGAGTGCATCTGTAAATTAATTAACAAAATTACAACAATATATAAACCACTAAAACAAATAAAATTATAGCATATATTAAACCGTTGTTATCAACAAAATCACAATTGAATTATTTATTGACAACTCATTAATGCGGTTATAATTTAGTGTATATATTATTTTTATAAGACTAGCAATTTTTTAAACATAACATTAATAATAATTCCGGTTATAATGCAAGTAATTTATACCCGTTTTTATTGCAAACAAAATTAATTATGAGATAAATATTTTCTAACAATTTGTATGCGATATATATTTAACAAGTTTTTCATCGCTAGAAATTTATGGCATACTTTTGTAAACATAGTCTTTAAATAAACATATCTATAAGAATCCATTCCTCCGTTGGGTTTATTAAACATTGACTGAAAAAATATTTGCAAAAGGATTGGATTACATAACAAACAGCTTCACTATTATTAGGGACTACACGAGAGAGAGAGAGAGAGAGAGAGAGAGAGAGATGTAGTAAAATACATAGCATTAGGTATTAGTGTGGGAGCTCCTTAATATATGGATGCCATTATATAATTGTACGCTTAATTAACTGCTATTTTCTATGTCTCACACTTTTGTTTTACACGTTTTATGATTTCTCACATAAAACACGGCATAAATGTATTGATAGGGACAGTGGGTATAGTTTGCGTGTCTTCGCGTTCACTGATTATAATTATAGATTAAAAATTCATATGAATTTTTGGTTAAAGTCATACATAAAACAAGTGATAATATTATATTTTTTTGTGCTTTTAATATACATAGCGTTTGTGTTCACACATGTATATAAAAATGTGTTAATATTTAATGCAATTTATAAGCTCTCGCATGAAATTAATCAAATTTATTACTTCATAATATTAGTGATAATAATAATAATATCGTAGAAAATCTTAATTAACTTAAGAGTTATGAACAGAATTATGAACACAAATGTTTGAATAGTTTTTGTGTTGTTTTTTATGTCCCAAACACGAGAATATTCTGTGCTTTTCATATCGTTAATGAGTGGCACTGTTTTTAAGTGCATTTTTCGTGGCTTTTATACATACTTTTGAATACAATTTTCATACAATCGTTGTTTTGTATTCATTGATCGATTGAAATCTTATTGATTTCTTTAGGATTTTTCTTTCTCTATGGCTGTTGTGTTGAATAATTTGTATTTCACTGTATTTTCAGTGTTGAGCCAATCCTTACGCTCTAATAATTTTTGCGTTGCTTTTCATTATTAAAAAAGTTTTTTCATCTATCGTTTTGCTATACGTTTTGCATAAAAAATTGCTTTTAAATAAAGTTTATACGAAAAATAGTTTTAATAACTTTTTCTCCGTCAAAACACACGGCCTGTAATCAATCATAGCGTGGGTTTTGTCTATATATTGAATGCAAATAATTATTTACGAATTTTATAACGAAAAAAATGCTATGAATTTGTTATTTGTATAGAAATTATATTTTTATTGACACTTGGATTAGAGAATATGTTTTAATAATAACTATAATAGTAATGATTTAATCGTAATTTTTATTTACTTAACAAATAGTGTATATTAAGTGTTTAGTATAGCAGTGGTTGTGAAGTGCTATCCAAATGTCACTCTCACTAATGGGTGTTAAGGAAATGACAATATCGTATATTTTTTCGCTAATTGAATAACACTTGAGTTAGTGATAGATTTGAGACTAATTACAGACACAAATCAGTAGTGGATTTAAAATGCAAACACATTTGTGTGCAATTGAGTGATGCATCGCTTTAGATGCCCACCGATGGAGAGAGAGAGAGAGAGAGAGACTTATTAGTGTTAATCCAAATGATGTGTTGACTTTTAGGTCGGTTGACAACACAGAGCTAACTAAATGATGAATGGGTGTCGTCGTCGGTGTGCTGTGCGATGCCATCACACCATTTGACTCCAACAGTATATTTGCTTCATTATATCGTATGTGTGTTTGTGTCTCACTTCCCGATGCCTTATCCACTATCACCTCTCCCTTTACGCACACATCCCTATCCCCTATCCATCCGATCACTCGTTTACAACACAACCAAAAAATTGATTAATTGATTGATTTTCGTGTTATTTTTTATGTGTCGCGCGATTTAAATCGATTTCATTGAGATATTCCGTGTGTTTTGTACACTATTTCTCTGTTGAGACCCATAACAACACCCAATACCTGACGGCCCAAACACATCGATGACAAATCTGAGAGAGAGAGAGAGAGAGAGAGAGAGAGAGAGAGAGAGAGAGCAGAACTTTTTTGAACGGTTATATTATGGGAATTTGATTTATTGCAAAAATTTCTTGTGACACAAAATCGTTGACACTTTTTTTGTGTGAATTTTTCAAAGATTACACTATATTTTACAATGAAATATAGAAATCAGAGTTTAATTTTGGAAATTGAATTCTTATCTCATTTCTAATTTGTTATACTTTTTTACACACATATAATGAAGTCGTTGTAAATGATTGTAAAAGTTTTTTATACTTTTAGTTAAAATTATAAATTGCAAACTTTAATGACTTTTACTTTAAAAAATTGTTTCGTTGTTAAAAGTAATTAATATAATTATTTAATTAATTATATTTACCTTAATTGTTATAATGAAGACATTTTTGTGGCACTTTTATTATCTAATCTACGATTCTTTAAGCGGCGATTAATATTCAAATTAATCTTATATTAGATATAATATTGAATGAGTTTTAGTGAAATTTATTTGCCATTCAGTCATAAAATTATGGAATTATTTTGTATTAAATAAAGAGAAAAAAATGAATTTCAGATAAATTATTGTCTCAACATTTGCTCTGAATATCCAAAATAGATATTTTTATGTGAAATATAATTATAACAGAATTGATGGCTTATATAATGATATATTAAATATAAAATTCGCAGAGAGAGAGAGAGAGAGAGAGAGAGAGAGAGAGAGAGAATATTCTGTATGTATAGACACACTAAAAATGGTAATGAATGGGTGTGAGAGTGAGTACACAATTATATTATATAATGTGATGTCTTTGACTGCAATGAGTGAAAAATGGTTTCAAAAAGGTTGCAAAAATTTTATGCTAAATGTGCACAAAAAACACACACATTATGCTTTTGACGCTAAAATTTTGGCCAAAAGTATATTGTTTTAAAACTTTTGGCAAAAATAAATTGAATTGTGAAAAGTCTGTAAGAATTTTGTTATTATTCAATAATATACAGTGTTTATGACTATGAAGTTAGTCCTGTGTTGAGCGCCTGGAAATCTCTCTCTCTCTCTCTCTCTCTCTCTCCCTTACATTCATTTACTCCATTCGCTGTTTAGACAAAAAGATTAGATGAGAGACAATGTTTTTTCATCATTTTTAATGATGTGTTTAATAACGTCTCTAAAAAACATTGGTTTGTGTGGAGAGAGAGAGAGAGTAATGAAATGAGAAAATGAGACTTTTATATAAGAAATGATAGGAGTTTTTGAACAAATGATTGGAAATAGACATCCCATACGACGGACCCATTGCTTGTTTGTCGAGCCATCGGTTAATGGATTTAATGCCCAATATTTGCATGCATTAAGGCATTAAAGGAAGCACTGGGCGGACATATTTCCCAATCGTCGGCGCTATTATTTTTGCACTTTCCATAACTTTTGTCTCTCCATAACACACACAACACGAGAGAGAGAGAGAGAGAGAGAGAGAGTATGGATGAGCTGTGTGCTGTGTATGTGAGCGCTCACCTAAATTAAACTTATTTGACAGCCAGTGCTCCACAATATCCGTGTTTGATTTGATAGTCCTTTCCATTATGGTATCGATAGAGACAATCAGTTTCCTATGCCTTCACTCCATACCCCTTATTATAATAGTAGGGCTTTTGGCTAAATATGCATTAAGTATTACGAAAAAACTTTTTTCTCTTTCGTTTCTCTTCTCAGAGCTTAATATACAGTAAATTTATATTATGTTTTGAATCCAATCTTTTCGGCTCTAAGTTCTTGTGATGAGAATTCAATATGCGATGTGAGCCGCGCCTCTCTCTCTCTCTCTCTCTCTCTCTCTCTCTCTCAATGTAATGTGTTATTGATATCGTTATTATATACACATATTAGTCCCGAATATACTGTATATTCTATGTGTTCTTCAATTACATCCGATAGTTATAAAAAAGTTGTTTTTTATAGTCTATCGTAAGGTTTCCTAAAACACTGGTAGGCATCCATTTGGATCTCTCTCTCTCTCTCTCTCTCTCTCTCTCTCACTCTTTACGGTTTGATTAAAAAATAGTAATTTCTTATATATGAAAATAAAGTTTAATATTTTAGCATTTATTCGATCGATTGTCATATAATTTATAGATAAAAGCTTTTATTTATTGCATACTTTGTTTAAAAAGTTACCCAAATATTTCGCTGCTCTTCCCGTGCGCTCATTGGCTGACATGTGATCGATATTATAATTAATATTAGAGATATTTTACAATACATTTATTTGTAATTTACTATAAGTTATAGAATAAAAGTTTAAATTTGCATTAATTACAAATTTTTGGGTTAATTTAATGTAATTTTATCGCTTATTATTTAGGATTTCATATAATAATGAATGAAAAACTATTAACCCATTAATTAGTATTAGTTTTTATCTGAAATCTTTTTTTTTCTTCATTTTTTGATGGCATAAACTATTTGCGAGTTTTGGAAAAAATATGCAATTATTATGGATTTTCATCGCATTTTATGCATCGCAAGGATTTTTTTCTTAGTTTTTTGCGATAGTTTTTGTTGATATATAACAAAAGTCGAGTGAAAGGGAGACGAAAGACACAGAAAATTCAATTTTCAATACAAACTACTCTTCAAGTCGTTCATTAAATAGGGAGAGCGTTGTGTCGCTTATAATATAATATAATGTGTCGCTTTATATATCACTCGCTCTATAAGACCGTATTTTCCATTAAATTCTGTCTCTTATTTTGATGTACTTTTATTTCTCAAACACTTCTGATTAGTGTCTGTTCTGTTGTGTTGTGTTTTTGTGAGACCTAAATATATAGTGAACTCCATTACACTTAAAAGAGAAAGTGGTGACTCTTTTATAGTGACTATAAGTTACAGTATATTCGCACAGAAATCAATGCATCGATAGTTAAATTTATATAACAAAAAATTCTGCACTTTTTATGTGTCGATACACTTGTTGTCACAGAATCTGTTGTTTTTTAAGTTAACAGTTTTTAACTCTACTTTTTCACATATTTGCACTTTATATGCAGAGTGTATGATAGGGGACGAGAGAGAGAGAGAGAGAGAGAGAGAGCTAACAGAATATATTCTGTGCACAGATATTGTGCCCATTTTTCAGTTGTAGTGAAAGAAAGCGATATTCGCGATGATAATAATGCTGGAGAAATGTGCGCTCATATGCACTGCCAATGCGACCTATGTTGAGAGAGAGAGAGAGAGAGAGAGAGAGAGAGAGAGAGAGATTTTGCAGAATAAGTAAGAATTGGGGGTAAAATTGCATTTTGAAGCACGAAATGATTAATGAATGTTTTGTTTCACTACAACTGAAAAATGGGCACAATATCTGTGCACAGAATATATTCTGTTAGCTCTCTCTCTCTCTCTCTCTCTCTCTCTCTCTTTCTCTCTCTCTCAACATAGGTCGCATTGGCAGTGCATATGAGCGCACATTTCTCCAGCATTATTATCATCGCGAATATCGCTTTCCATTTCTTGCATGACTTTTCAATTAATTTTATTTCTGGTGTTGTGCTGTCAGAGCCGTACAGACTGTCACCAACAACTGGTTCCCAATCAATTGCACCAGAAATACCGTATCATAGCATACAATATGCAAACGTATCGCCAAATGTTTATACAATATATAACTTTGTATACGTTTATGAATTATGAATTCTCTCTCACTCTTACGACTATCCTCTTTAATATGACACAAAATTTTATGATAACTTTTTAAAACACAACTTCTCTATCATCTAAACGATTGCAACTACTTTAACACAACTCATCCATCGTTAGCAACAACTGTGTGTTTGAAAGGCTTTTTGAATGTAAAAAATTGAACTCATTTTTGTCATAGCATTCATTTGACTTATATATCGCATACGAATTGATCCAAAAGGCAAATGTGATCATCATTTCTACCTCTTTCTCTCACTCTCCCGCTTATCATATATTTTGTTTCCCATTTTATACCATTATTACATACACTCCCAGTGCTCTCTCACTCATCTCTCTCACTGATTGATGCCTTTGACGCCAATTTACACTCCATATCACACACAATGAGATCTCTCTCTCTCTCTCTCTCTCGTCCCCTATCATACACTCAGCATATAAAGTGCAAATATGTGAAAAAGTAGAGTTAAAAACTGTTAACTTAAAAAAACAACAGATTCTGTGACAACAAGTGTATCGACACATAAAAAGTGCAGAATTTTTGTTATATAAATTTAACTATCGATGCATTGATTTCTGTGCAAATATACTGTAACTTATAGTCACTATAAAAGAGACCACTTTTTCTCTTAAGTGTAATGGAGTTCACTATATATTTAAGTCTCACAAAAAACACAACACAACAGAACAGACACTAATCAGAAGTGTTTGAGAAATAAAAGTACATCAAAATAAGAGACAGAATTTAATGGAAAATAAGGTCTTATAGAGCGAGTGATATATTATAAGCGACACAACGCTCTCCCTATTTAATGAACGACTTGAAGAGTAGTTTGTATTGAAAATTGAATTTTCTGTGTCTTTCGTCTCCCTTTCACTCGACTTTTGTTATACAGTATATCAACAAAAACTATCGCAAAAACTAAGAAAAAAATCCTTGCGATGCATAAAATGCGATGAAAATCCATAATAATTGCATATTTTTTCAAAACTCGCAAATAGTTTATGCCATCAAAAAATGAAGAAAAAAAGATTTCAGATAAAAACTAATACTAATTAATGGGTTAATAGTTTTTCATTCATTATTATATGAAATCCTAAATAATAAGCGATAAAATTACATTAAATTAACCCAAAAATTTGTAATTAAT
>CAJPIZ010003105.1:0-12335 GCA_905368565.1 Medioppia subpectinata
CTAACTGTATGTGAGATAATCAATGTAATCAATGGCGCCAAACATGTGAACGGTTTGAGTGTTTATGGAAACCAAGTGTTAGTGTTTGGGAACCGCGAACTCCAGACATGTCAACAAACGTGCCGTAAGTTATCATTATATGATTAACCGTTGATTCTCTGACGACACGTGTGTTATGTTTAACAACAGGTCCGACGGTTTGGTGACAATGGATGTGGTGTTGAGACGAAGACGTTTGTTGACTGAATCGCGACATTCGCTCATTTGGTCCGCTGTTAACGTGTTCTTCGCCTCAATAGTGGCCATCGATTTGTAAGCATTTGATTGATATATGATATGCGCAACGATTGTCTTGTAATCTAATTGATCCGCTCTATTGTTGCAGTAAATTATCATTTATAGCGAGTTTTTTCGCAACAAATCTCATCATATATTTGGTCTACTCTTTGGGTCCGTTTGTCTATTGATTTGATCCAATCGTTTGTTTTATTAATCACTCATTTTGTGTCTAATATAATAGATCTCATCATTGGTTTTGTATTACTTTTGAACTGTTTATACGATTTGTGTCTTTGGTTTTGGAGAAACTATTTTATGGCAGAAATTGAGTTAAACTCACAGCAAATGAAAGCGTTTGGCGTCAAAGACAATGAGTTTGGTTTCAAACAATGCAAACCAACGGTTGAACCGCCGGTCGATCCCATCGTCCGCTCGCCGAACCCTATCTTTGAGATGAGCGCCGCATCCGATTTGGACAAACATTTGTCACTCAATTCCACACAATTATCCGAAGGTCTGAATTGGACTCAATTAGACTCATCGTTGGACACGACGTCTCACTCGTGGCAGTTTCACGCCGGTCAGTCTCCGGACAAAAGTCTTAACGCTAGCAACGGTTCCAGCGGTGGCTTTGTTCGGCTGCGGCGGTCCACTAATAAGGCCAATACTAACGAATCGTTTGTGACAAATGAACGCGAATTGGGTCTCTATCTGAAAGACTTTGAACAGCGAGAACTAAGACTCGAAGAGTTAACAGGGCGCCCGAGAACGAGCATAATTTGGTGATTGAATATGACCTGGTGTGTGAGCGCAAGTACTTGCTATCATCGTTGTTTCATTTGAGCATGGTCGCTGCCATTCTCGGTGCCGTCATATTCGGTATGATCGCCGACCGGTGCGGTCGACGCAACACTTTGTTGGTATCGTTATATCTCTTCGTTTCGGCCGCCGTTTCCCTCCATTTCGTCACTGATTTTCTTCAATTCTCGATATTATATTCATTGCAAGCATTCTTTGCGGCGGTAATTGTTTTTATATTTATTTGTTTCAATTACTTAAAATAGTTTAAATATTTAATAGATGTTTAATAGACTACAAACTAATTAACAGTATTAGCACTCAATTTAGTAAATCATTTGATATTTTAGTTATTTAAACAAAAATATTGTTTGTTTAATCTATTTTGAAGAGTAAGTCTACCAAATAATTGATGAGTATTTTTAGTTAAATTGTAGTATTAATTGAAAAATAATAATTGCGTTAAAAAACTACTATTATGTTTAATAAAAAGTTAGCAAAATTCTAAAAATATCAAATTAACTGAAATGTGAAATTATTTTAATAAAAAATTAAAAAAATTATTATTTTATTTATTATTTTAAATAATATTTAATTTTAAGTTTAAATTATATGATTATTAACTAAATTGTTATATTAATTAAATGGACAGGGTATGCAAATAACGGCATTTGTACTGTTGTTGGAGTTATTCGCCACTCCCTATCAGTTAAGGGCATCTTTGTATTGGACCTGTTTCTCGATGACAGCCGTACTATTGGTGCCGCTATTGATGTGGTCAATACGGAACTGGCGATACGTGCAGTTAGCCATCTCTGTGCCGTGCATAGCCTTCTTCACCTACATCTGGCTTTTGCCGCAATCGCCGCTATGGCTAGTAGTCGAGGGCCGGCTCCACACCGCCGAGAATCTCATCGAAAGGCTGGCCCAACACAACGGCAAACACGTGTCGCCCAGTTTTCGGCTCCATTTGCAGAATCTATTGAGTTGTGTGAAGAGTTCATCGGTGTGTCAATCGCTTCGGCACCGGATTCTGCCAAAGTTCTCGTCGCCCGGCCTTCGGTGGCATATGTTTGTCCACTTCTACCTGTTTTTTGTGGTCGCACTGACCGCTCAGGTGACCGAACCGCAGACCATACGACTCAATGAGAACCGTTACGCCCATCACTTTTACCACGCGCTCATGGATTTGGGGGCCGTTATGTTGCTCTACCACTTCGCTGTGCGGTAATTATAACCATAATTATGTTTTATAGTCACGGCTCAACCGTTTCATTACAGACTACTTGTGGGCCACAACTTATCGTGTTATTTATCCCCTCATTATAATAGGGTTATAATAATAGGCATTGAGTGTGTATTTCATTGTCCTTTCATTTCATTATCAGATATATTATAACGATTTGTTGAAACGCTTTTCTAGTGTTTCCTCTCTCTTAGACCGTTATTTCCTTTGAAATTGGATTAGATTTTTGTCAAAAACATTTTTGCCTTACAATCGTAACAATAGTTAACATAACTTCAATGTAATTAACACTGTATTAACAATACAATACTTGTTAAAAAAAAGTACAATAGTTTTGTACAATTTTAATCATATCCTCACATATTGTAAAAAATATTAACAAAATTTATTATTAAAAATTTTGTTGAGTTTATGCCAACTCTACGGCTCATTGAATATTTTAGGGATGATTTGCTTATATATTGACAGCAATGGTAGGCAATGATCCGTAAACTAATAGACTGTAATCAAGGATTTAAAAACTATAATTTCAATAAAATTAAATATCTAGTGAGCGTTTGGATGTGAAAACGAGGTGAAATCATCACTTGTGTGATATATTCCCAGTTTTGGATATACTGTATAAGAAATTGTCAATTTTGACAAATAAAACACGAAATCAAAAATAGTTAACAAATTATAAACAGTATTACAACTAAAGAAGCGATTAATCTTCCTTTAGTGCAACACCAATATCACATATTTTATGGCATATCAGCTCCTAATCTCGATTTAATACATATTAAATGATATTTGGATCACTAACTCAATGGGAATTTCATAACTGTCTCATTATTATTTATAGATACTTTTTTATACATTCAAATGCAATATTTTCTTTATAATGTAATGTATTTTCTTTATTGTGTGTTTTATGTGTATGAATGTAAATGATATACAAGTATATAACGATCAATCAAATATGAATATCAAGAGAATAGCAAATTGTTATAAAAAGATTAATAAAAATTTAATGACTTTTGGTCTGAATATTTGCAGAATAGGGCCCCGTTTTATACAGGCGTTTGTGTTCATAATATCGGGACTAATGTTAATGACATCGATTACACTCCAAGAGATACTTCCCAAGACTTACGACACAAACGGTGAGACAAATCATTGTATTTTATTTATAGGAAATTCTAATTAGAAGTAAACTTAATAAAAAACAATGTAATAAAAAATTATCTAAAATTTTAATTAACACCTAATATATTTAAATAGTAATTAAGTTTTACAATTTGTATACATATTTGTATGTTAATAGAGTTAAAATTACAATTATGCAATCAGCGATACAAATATTATCGTTTAGGATAATAATAAATGCATTGTTTATAATAATTATTTTATCCAACAGTTCCGCAAGACTTTGACTTTCGTCTCTTATTATTGCCATCGAGTTTAATATTAATGGCCAGAACTTTGGCCATCTGTCTGCCGGCCCTCACGTGGTTTCACGCGGCGAAGACAATGCCCACAGGAATCAGGTATTCATTTAATTTAAATACAGTAATCAATTCATATCAATAATACTTATAATTCAATAAACTATATGATGCATAAAATAAAGTTAACACCACCGCTGAATATCCTAAATGTTAATTAAGTTTTAACAAAATTTTCAATTTAGTATCTAATTAAGTATTCGGCGCCCAAAAAACATTAACCAAATAATAAATAGTTATCTATAAATAGAGTTATAGCCGAAAGTGTGGAACAAATTAAGTGACTTTTATTGCATATAATTAGTGCTTAAAATCGACACGAATTCGCATTCAATCATGTGTTTCGAGTAGTAATTTGGATACCAATTCACTAACACTTTCCAAACACACAATACTATTAACTATTGTTTTCCTGTACTTTTGTGTTACATTTCAATGAACCCGAGACTAAAATACAGATTAATTCGTGAAATTAAATTTAATGCCATTTTTGTAAATATCGTAAATTGAAATCAAAACAATTTGCTTCATTAGGCCAAACACATTATGCCATTTGTCTGTCATTTTCTTAATGATTAAACCCGTGTAATAATTACATTATTCAATCAATAGTGTTTAAACATGCTACATTATTTTAAATTGATTTGCTTGCATATCATCTCTAAATTGAATATAATTACAATTAAATGTATAGTATTTTATATTTGATCCGTATTTTAGACAAACAATTTTTCCATTATTTATAAACAATTATTTTTAAAATTAGATGTGTAGGTCTGGCGGCGTGTTTTAGCTGGAGCAAAATTGGACAAATGGCTGCACCTCACCTACTGGTTCTGGTAAACTATTCTCTCACAATTAGCCCACAAAACAATTATTCGTTAACAATATTAATGAATTTGTGTTTAAAAATAGGCACAACTTATCGCACCATTTATTCCCATTGGTTTATGCGGTTCTCTATCAGTAGTGGCCGGCGGTCTATCACTACTGTTGCCGACCTGTTATCGTAAGCCATTGCCTAACACTATAGAGGAGGCCGAGAATAAGAGGCTACCGGTGCAGCTCAAGCATAGATATCCCAGTTATCGGGACTTGAAAGACGGCAAAATCAGTTCAATACCCATCTCTGGCACCAATACTTTAAATGGAAATGTATATACAATAGGACCCAATGGGTTGGACAAGACTAATGTCAAACACCATACGGATGGCCAGCACATGATTGACGGCATTCCTGGTAGCGGTGGTCTCACTGTATTGCCGGCACCGCATCGGCCAAACACCGTATACAACGACGACACCGACTCTAGGCTTTCCGATCTCGAAGAGGATATTAATGAAAGCAATAATTGGAGATTATTTGCCAATGAGTTGAGCCGTCAGTCAAACGCCAAAATGCTTATCAATCGCTTGGATTCATACGACGGAAGAGAAGTGGATCTATTGGGCCGATCGTCGGCAATGGGCGCTACCGTCAACGGATACCCCAATGGATTGACACACAATATGGGTCGTATCGGCAGAGGAGTAGATCCAGTGGCGGAAACTAATCTATAAATATAACACTCTTGTATTGTGTGGTGTCGTGTCATTCATCTCTTCTTCATCTCTCTTTCAAAACAATTCATTTGGAAAATCAATTCATAACTAGTTTTCTCATATATACTGTATATGTATTGATAAATCATTTATAAATTAGAAAAACCACTAAATAATGACATTATTTATAATAAAAGTATTTGTTTTTTCCTAAAAAAATAATATTCAGTACATTATATAGAAATGGCATTCTTTAGAGCTTAAGATAAAATAATTATAGCCGTGTCTAGCATTCAGTTCTGCTCTCATTCCTATCGTAATAGGTATGACATTATAAGTGAGAAAATTATATATCGAGTTATATATGGACTGAAAGTCATTAGATTTTTAGTAAATTTATAATATACGACAGAAACACACACTTATTCAGTGCTTTTTCATATCAAATAATCATAAAATGATATACAGCATTTAATGATTTCTTGATATAAAAAATAACAATTTTGTTGTGAGAAAAAAAACGAAATTCAATGAAAACACATCTCTTTTGATAGTGTGTCTGAAAGTCAATATTTTTATTGATTTAAAATTTATTTTTCATATTGTCGTTAAAAACATAATATTTTTCAGTCAAAATTAATGTCTAATCTCTTGTTATTCGATAACCCATAAGATATTGATTCCAGAAGAGCCCAAATTGATCCGTCTGTTCAAAAAGGGGAGATAATCGGCCATTAATTACATAAAAATTAATGTTTAGTTATAATTAAAGCCACAATTAAAGTAGCAGTAAATGACTGAAGCATTGAGAGTACAGTTTAACTGTAAATTATGGGCGGGAATGGAGTGATGGGGTGTGAGAGAGTCCAGAGCACAGGTAATAATAATTAAAATAATTCATTGAGTGTGCGATTATAGGCCAACACTTACCCTAAATATCCCAATTGTTCGCTTTTAACGCAATGAATAAATGCCAAAATCGCGTGAAATAAATTGTTGCGACCGATGGGCAGTTCCCACACCTCCTCCTTAGTGTGTAGTTTATAATGCGGTGCATTGGCTTTGGCTTCAAATATATGGATCGGACTCTTGGGTACCGGTCCTACAGTGAGAAACGTAATCATTGGTTAACTATATCTTAAATACATGTTTGAGTATATTTTGATGGCAAACCTGAGAGGGATTTATAATATAAATTAGTGAACGCTTTCCCGTCGGGACTGTTGGGATTGGACGGCAAACGCATATCCATATAAGTGCAAAATAAGTGCATTATTATCTGTAAAATCAATATTAACAATAATGATATTGATTGTGATTAATATTGTAATTAAAGTTCAATCAAATATAAGTAATAAATTAAGACAAATACCGCAGAATCAGTGACCAATTCGTCGGTCCACGGCTTTAGGTTATAATTGCCGCCAGAATTCCATTGAAATTTGCCAATTGATCCGCCCTTTGATAGCTCTGAACACAAAACAAATAATCATTAGTGAAATAAAATGGTTTAAAGAAAAATCAAAAAACCTCTAATTCTTTGGACCAAATATTGTTGATTAGATGAGAGCTCAAGGAATGGCAAGAATGCCTCCAAACTAGAAAACTGTGGCTTTTTTAAGGCAACAATTTGTTTGAGTGACTGAAGACTAGCTTCTGTTACATAAATATAATTACAATTTTAGAGTAAATACAAACTTATGAGACTAAACACGTGAACGTACCGCCGATGACTGCTTCCAAGTGTCCACTCTTAACGAGCGAGTCATTAATTTTGTCCATTTGGTCGACAACACGGCAAAGAATAGTTAAACTGATCCATTTGCGTATGTTTTCAATCCACTGATTCATAACAATTTCGTCGATTTTCAGTTTCGTTAAGAACTTAATTATAAATTATAAACAAAATTAAAAATGTTTTAAAATCTAAATCTAAAATAATAATAACCAAATCCATGGCCTTCGAAGAAGTGGGCGAACTGTTGATGGAATCAAAGTCAGAGCTATTGAGACGAAGAGGCGATTCGATGGCAAATTGATAGGCGTTTTGGTTGCTGTCGTCCACCGCCGGCGGCAAAGTATGTGCCCAACCGGAGGCGGCGCTTGTGTTTTGCCGCCGTTTGTCCAATTCGGTCAACTCTTCGAGTCTTAGTTCTCGCTGTTCAAAGTCTTTCAGATAGAGACCCAATTCGCGTTCATTTGTCACAAACGATTCGTTAGTATTGGCCTTATTAGTGGACCGCCGCAGCCGAACAAAGCCACTGCTGGAACCGTTGCTAGCGTTAAGACTTTTGTCCGGAGACTGACCGGCGTGGAACTGCCACGAGTGAGACGTCGTGTCCAACGATGAGTCTAATTGAGTCCAATTCAGACCTTCGGATAATTGTGTGGAATTAAGTGACAAATGTTTGTCCAAATCGGATGCGGCGCTCATCTCGAAGATAGGGTTCGGCGAGCGGACGATCGGATCGACCGGCGGTTCAACCGTTGGTTTGCATTGTTTGAAACCAAACTCATTGTCTTTGACGCCAAACGCTTTCATTTGCTGTGAGTTTAACTCAATTTCTGCCATAAAATAATTCCTCCAAAACCAAAGACACAAATCGTATAAACAGTTCAGAAGTAATACAAAACCAATGATGAGATCTATTATATCAGACACAAAAGCATTGATTAATGAAACAAACAATTGGATCAAATCAATAGACAAACGGACCCAAAGAGTAGACCAAATATATGATAAGATTTGTTGCGAAAAAACTCGCTATAAATGATAATTTACTGCAACAATAGAGCGGATCAATTAGATTACAAGACAATCGTTGCGCATATGATATATCAATCAAATGCTTACAAATCGATGGCCAGTATTGAGGCGAAGAACACGTTAACAGCGGACCAAATGAGCGAATGTCGCGATTCAGTCAACAAACGTCTTCGTCTCAACACCACATCCATTGTCACCAAACCGTCGGACCTGTTGTTAAGCATAACACACGTGTCGTTAGAGAATCAATGGTTAATCATATAATGATAACGTACGGCACGTTTGTTGACATGTCTGGAGTTCGCGGTTCCCAAACACTAACACTTGGTTTCCATAAACACTCAAACCGTTCACATGTTTGGCGCCATTGATTGCATTGATTATCTCACATACAGTTAGCGCTCGTTCTCTACGCTATATATTCCCCACATTTAAATGCTATACAATTCTAGTGTTTTCTATGCAATATTACCACGTTTTCTATTATTATTAATAAACCTCGATATAGTAAATATCTCTAATCATGTTTAATCTGTTTATTAATTAATTTATTAGATTATATTCCCATTTTGTTGATCAATATATTGACAATGTTTCCCAGGAATGTGTGACAAAGTTCCCCACATTATAGTCCAACAGTGAGTAAGTATCGAACCCTTGAGTATGAGATCACTCACAGTATATGTGATGTAAAAAATGTATTGAAAGTAAGGATTGAAGTGTTATTCAAACAAATCATCAAATATTGAGATATAGTTTGCGTTCAAACAGTTGTCGAAACACATCTCAAAGTCACCAAACATTCAGTCGTGTTGTGAACAAAGTGTTGTATCCATTGGTTTCCCCGCCGAAGACATGGCCTTAAGATAAACGATTGACAACCAGAGTGTGAGTCATATCACTGCCATTCGCGAGACAAGCATCACATCCGCGGCCGAAGACAAGCCGAAGCCATGCCGTCGACAACCGCCCCGACGACCAACAATATCGGTCTACCGATCGGTATCCGAGTGTTTGGTCTCCACCGACGCCTCCAACTGTCCCACTATCGGGTCCTCGTTCTGGTCCTCACGTTCTTCTCCTATACGGCATACCATCTCTCGCGACGACCCCTGAGTGTCGTGAAGAATGTGTTGAGCCGTAACTGTTCCCAAATGGTGATCCCGCCGGACGTGATCCTCACCAACACTACCCAGAACAATTGGTGTGATTGGCAGCCATTCAACGGAACCGATGCCAACACACTATTAGGTACGACAATACAGTTACCACTCGGTGTCTGACCTGGTGTTGTCCCTATATTTGTGTTCATTTAATACCGGTCTATGTTTTTAATATGCTTTCATGAATGTATGCAAAGTATACGACAATGTTTAGAGAGTTCTTAGAGGGGATCAGTTGGTGGTGAGCATTGAATTTAAAGGGTATTTGATTATCTGAAAATATTTCTCTCTGTTAAAGGGAGCCAACAATTAATTACTGTTCCCTCATATATTGTTCGCACCTTGATCACTTTAACAGTGACCATGATATAATCACGTGTAGCCCACATACCATGAATATTCATATGGCGACAGGCATTGTGTTGAATGATAATTATCAGCTCATTGTTATACACTTAAGACATAACGATAAACTCATTTGCGTTTTAAACAAATAAATACTATTCTGTATTAAAATGTGTGTAAAAAATACTATAAAAGTATTGAAATATGAGTGCTATTTGTTTGTGTAATGAAGTGATGATTTTGAGACTAATGACAATCTAATCACTCTTTTTAGTGACTCGGTATTGATTTTCAATATATAAATAGTATTGTTTAACGTTTAATATACTCTACTATTGATTACAATAATCGGATCAAATCCTTGAAAATAATAGCACTTTTTTAATGACCGATAAAAACGCTATGAATTTCCATTTGATGAGTGCTTTTTATTGATTATTATAATAAATGTATCATATTTTATTAACTCATTAAAAAATGTGGTGAAAATTGTTTGTGTAATACGAGAGATGAGTATTATAGTAGTATCCAGTTTTACGTAACGATATTTTGACATTGTTTGATAAACATTGGGTTTTCTCAATTAATACATCCGATTATTAAACTAGAGTTTTATTGCTGTTATTTGGTAGGCGTTTGTAGTACTTGTCCGGATGTGATGTGAGTGTAGACAGTCCCGAGTCTTACCGGTAATTGTTTTTGTCGTTTATAACATGTATTATACGAATAGTTTTCTGTATAAAAAATTGATTCCATTTATATTTATTTAGTAGTGATTTGATAAGAATCGAGATTTTTATTTGTTGACAATGTCTTTGAGTTCTATGGCTTTTGTTAACTCTAATCATTTTTTGCAAAAAATTATTGGTACTTTAAAAATAAGATTTATAGAAAAATTAGTTTTAAAAAGTTTAGAAAGATTTATATGCTTTACATTTAATTAAATGTTGTATTTTACACGTGATTACCCTATGAAGAGCTCAAATCAAATCCTTTGCGATAATTTTACTGTTTTATAATGAATCGAAACATTTATTTAAACTTAAATCTGATTTTTATGATTAGATTTGCGGATAGAAATGAACGAACAAATTACTGACTAAATTAACCAAAAGTTAGGCCAAGTTTTTAAATCAATGTGTTATCCAAAGATAACATGTTTATATGTTTTCTCTGCTTTTCAATTAGTAGTGAAGTGTTGTTGTCTGTGATTGTCATCAACTGATCTCATGTTATTTACTAAACTGACAGCCAATAGGAAATGATTATTACAAGCAATGCCCACAACACACACCACCGGTTGACTCGCCTGACCTCTCGGTTATCTATATTTCCGCAAACAACGGGTTATTTGGTGTTCACTATAACAACGATTATCGCAATTCTGTTATTCTTGTTATCAATTCTGTTTGCGATTACAGGAAATAATCTTTAGACTAATAAAAATAATTTATTATCAATTTTTTTATCACAAATATTTGTCGATTAGTCGCTGTTTTACAGCAAAGAATTGACAAAATTGTAGACTTAAAGGCAATTATTAATGAATTTTAAAATTTGTTAATTGGGTTATAATACCTAATCTGAGAATTACTATCATATTATGCTTCCAATGGTACAAAAAACTTAAAACTATGAGGGGTTTTGCCACTTGCACTGCATTACAATTTCATAACTATCTATTGCCCGATTTTATTATCATTTGCAGTGCTGTAATGAATTGCAAAATATTTGTTATATAATTAATTTAGTGCTCAAAATATATTAATAATGACTTTTTGAATATCTCTTACAATATTCACAACACTATTTGAAAGAATTAACAGAATTTTAAACAAAATGCAAAAACAAATAACATATAAAAAATAAGAGATTAATGAATTTAACACAACTTTTATTGCCAATTATGATGAGCAGGTCTTCTGGACTCGAGTTTCCTCTTCTCTTACGCCATATTTATGTTTTTCTCGGGATTTGTGGCCGAAAGATGTCATTTGCGATATTTCCTATCACTGGGAATGTTATTGAGTGGACTCTTCACGTATGCCTTTGGCATTGCCTTCTACTACGACATCCATTCCTTCTACTATTTTATATTTATTCAAATCATATGCGGTAAACACTCTTACAATTGGATTGCTTTCTTGAATTAATAGTCAATTTGTGTGGGCACAGGTGCTCTTCAGACAACGGGTTGGCCGGCAGTGGTCTCATCGGTGGGCAATTGGTTTGGAAAGGGCTCCCGAGGGCTCATATTTGGCATTTGGAATTCGCACACAAATGTGGGCAACATTTTGGGCGCTGTTATCGCCGGTTATTTCGTTGAATACAATTGGGGCCTCAGTTTCATAGCGCCGGCCATTTTCATTAGTATTGCCGGCTTTACGCTCTTCCTATTCTTCACTCCATGTGAGCACTCATTCGCACATTTCTCAAAATGTCATTTATATTAATTGATTAATTTTTGTATCACTTAATAGATCCCGAAGAAGTGGGCATTTCTTCCTTTGATATCGACAGTAACACCAATCGAAGAACGAGAGTATGTTTTTGTATGAGAATTTATTTGCAACATTTTTTTGTGTTAACTGTATTTTGATTTTGTTATAATTGAAGGAACCATTTGACAGCATTAGGGAAACCAGTGGTTATACCGACAATAATGAGAGCATATCGTCGACGTGTTCGTCGGCATCGGCGCCGACATC
>CAJPIZ010003106.1:0-12333 GCA_905368565.1 Medioppia subpectinata
TTCACTAAATGCTTGTAATTATGCAATTGTTGTTGAAATTAATGCCAATTTTAAACACTATATAAACACCAAGTGTTCGGTCGACTGGAGAGAGAAATCATAACTGAATTAATATATGATTTGTCGATACTTTATATACATTTTGAACCAAAACTGATGATAAAATATCTCTCATTTAACTAATAATTATAAACTTCATTATAAAAATTGTGCAAATATTTAAAAAACATATTATTATTGAATACAATGACAATTAGGAGACGGGTAATCGTCATTAGAGTTCATAATTAACAGTAATAAGCAATTTATAAATAATAATTACCACTTTTAATACATTTATAATTATATTTTAAATATAAAAGTAATTTAACAATAATTTCAATGCATTTATCAAATACTTTACATTAAAATGAATGCAATTTAGAAATGATTAACAAATTAATACAAAACTAACGGCGAAATCAATGAATGAATAGTTTTAGACAAAAACTAATTATAATTACAAATAATTAATAAAAACATAAAAATTCATTAAAAATCACAATAAATAAAAGACTGAATGAATGGATCAGTTAATGGATTAACCAATGGATTAAGTGGTCATCAATTGGTGTGTTGTTTATGGGCGTCGAGTACGAGCTGTCGGAGCTGTTGGTCATCGCTATTGGTGTCCATCAAAGTCTTCATATTGTTATCCCAGTTGTCGTCGAAGTGGTTGTCCATCGGTTCCCATGTCTTCCACTCCTCGTCGGAGAACTCATTGAATTCGATGTCGTCTTCGAGTAAAGCATTGAAATCCAGTTTCGCTTTCGGTATTTTGAAGGACTTCATAGAGTTATCACTCATTTTGCACAACAAATACTAACTATACCTCCGATTGAACTCAACTTTTAATTGATTGCAAACTTTTAATTACAGACTTTTAATTAGTTTTGTTTACAATTAATTAAATGTATGGAAAGTGTTGTGTGTTTTCAAAGCCAACGCTTTTCTCACTCAACGCTCAAAACATAACAACAAAACAGGCTTTCGATGAATGAATGCATACTTGGATTGCGTTGAATGCCATCTATTGGTTGAGAAACGCATTCACTATCCATTGAAAACTTATTGTTAAAGCAATGATTACCACGATTTTAATCCAGATATACAGTAGAGATATTATATTAATATACCGGTACTTTTTGAATGTATTGTTTTAATGTGATGTTTTGATGAATGATCATAGTGTGGGCACATTTATCAGTTTTATTTAACTACAGTAATTAATATTATTACTAACAATTGTAAGTCAGGTACTGTATAACAAGTTTATAACATACATATTTCATAAAATGCATTTGTAGTTACAAACTGGAACTAAATAATCATGGTAAAGGTAACATGATAAATGAATGTAAATTTAGGTATTTGTGGGCTTACACCATTACAAGCTATTTTTCCCTCACACATTAATAGAATATAATTTTATCATAATTTTTATTCTTGATTCAAAAAATAAAATACCAAAACATATTTAATGACAACAAATTATTCATATTGTTATTTTCAACTAAAGTAAGTATTAATCAAATTTCAGTTACCACACAATCAACGGACCAAAACTTATAAAAACTATCTGTATATAAATTGGTTAACAATTATGAATTGATATTCAATGAAACGTTATAATTAACATGGTGTAAATCGAATATACACTACATTATACAATCATAACCAGGAGAGAAATGCTATAAAAAATCATAAATGCAATTTTAAAACTTGCACTCACTGAAAACGTTAGTAAGTTTATACTTATATTTTCCCATATAATTATAAGTAAAGAATTAAAAGTAAATTCCACTCGTTTTATAAGTGTACACTATATATGAATCACCTAGCACAATTTGTGTGCTAGCTACCATCAGCTGCCAAAATATTTCTCTGTAGATCATAACTTATCATTGATAACAATTGTTAAATGAAATCATCTAGATTTATAAATACGTAAACACTATTTTTGGCAATTATTAGTAACTAGATAATTTATTGCAGATATGCGGTGTTACAAAGTAATAAATTACAAAAATGTACAACAAAAAACGATCGAGGTCATCAATTTATATTTATGGCAAAGTACACTATAACTACCTGTGTTTCCGTCTAATTATGATTCATGTGATTAATATCTACATAATATTTTTAGGTAATAAACATGTAATACAACTGTTTAAGCCATACGTTAAACATAATGTCATTAAAATGTATGTAAAGAATAAGTGAATTATAAATATAATCATAAAACAAATTCCGGAAACAAATGACTAGTAATTCATGCAATTTCTATGAGATGTGACTTTTTTACTGACACTTCAACCGATACTAAGAAACACTCAATTGATATCATTATAATTTCATATCATAAAGATATGAAAAGAACAAATATTGTTATTACATGATTGTGACCGAGGGTGGGTGTGAAGGGTTGTCCATGATCAATTTGGTTTTATAAGGGGTTTACATAACATTTATTTATTTGTAGTTTTAAGAATCAAACTTTAAAATCTAATTAACATAGATATTAATAAAAATAGTCTAATTAACCATGCTAAAAATATATAACTATATGAATACATTATTTAAACTAAAATACAAAAATATTTTATTTTAAGCACCATTTTATTGTTGTGCAAGAGAGAAATGAAATGTTATGACAACTTTTAGCACAAGAATTTGTTTGGCATATCAATAAATATTGAATTTACAAATAAAAACAGCGATTCACTGGACAATTATCATAGTCGGTGTCAAATACCCTGATGATCCCATTTGGCATACGTTGGTTATAATCGGCGACAAAAATATATCGCTCTATAATAAAACAAATACTTTGAAGTGTCGCTAATAGTGACCATATCTTAGATTAAATATTTTATTGTAATTTTTCACTACACTATTCAACGACATTATATTGAATATACATTTTTAGTTCATTTATATTATATTTATAATTTATATTTTCATTGTTGTTCACAAAAACCTCACAATTACTGTCACAAAAAATTTGTTGTTTTGTTAATTTACCAAAACTGACATTTAATTAACTTAAATAATTAATCACAAATTAATAATTAACAAACTTCTACCTCGGTGATACAATTATGGGCCAGTATACGAGCGATTCAAAGTCATTCAACAGAAACTTTACAATCACTAAATATGCGCTACTATTCATGATTGTGATGAATATATTGAGCACAATATGGGTCGGCATTTACAACAAGAATGCCGTCGATTACGTCAAACGCAACAATGGTTACGACCGGTGGACGGGAGACAGAGGTCGGGGCGATAGGGCCGAGCTATGGGAGCGGCTGTGTATCACATTTCTGGTCTTTGAGAACGTGTTCAATTGTATGGGTATTATTGGCGCCCTTCAGGAGCACTACGGCGTGTCCATTGTCTACAGTATATTAATGTTTTTGTGCGGTCTGTATGGGGCGGCCGGCAAATACATACGCGGCAGTGTCTGCTCATACTTGATGCCAGTGTTGGTGGGTGTGGTGGCGTCGGTGTACGCCCATCAGATCCGGATGGTTAACTACAGGCCCAACAATATGGCCGCCGGCACTGATCCCAAGTCACTCTTACCGGTCACACATCCGGACGCCATATACGCGGTGCCCAACAAGAAAAACAAGTCCCGAACACCGCCTCTGCCCACACGACCCAAGCCTTCTCTGCCGTTGAACGGGTCGACCTCTTCGGGCTCTCCGGCGTCGACCCCGCCGTCCAATCCGTTGATTGGCGGCGGTTCTGGCCGTTCGAGCCGTTCGTCTCGGGTCTCATCGCTGGGTCGGACGGAGGAGAAGGTTGTAATGAATGGCTATAACCATAAGCCAGTATATGTGCCCACGACTGAGGTGTAGGCGCCACGTCTGGGCCACTACTGTGCCATTGATTTCATTTATTAATAATTATTGTGTATTTCATTGCATTTATTTTTTGTCATTTATTCATTGAAATATTTATTTATATATTTTGTGTGTAAAATATTAATTAAAAAGTTATACTTATTAAAATATTTAATTACTATAAATAACAATAAAGTATTTAATTATAAAGTATATTGTGACTAATGTTACTACGTTAATAATGGTACCTTTTAATTAATTAAAAAATATTGTGTGTTTTTAATGTGATTTACATTTTTTATTGGCTGTCTGTATGTGTTGTACAGACAGTGACTATAGGGAACAAATTTGGTCACTTTAGGTACATTAGAATTATTCTGGGACTACATACATGTTTAATTATGCTAATCACTCAGATTCACATCTAGTCAGCCCTAAATGAACTAGGATTGTAAAATCATGTATTTGCGTATATATTTTAAGTAAATATAATTAATTGTGAAAATATTAAAAACAACTTTTTAGTTATTAATTTACCATGTTTAGGCGTAAATGGAAATGAAATGCAATGTCATAGCAAAATCAGTTACAATATACATGTATAAAGATGCAGTACACAAATGCAAAATAAGTTACTTTATTTTATCAAAACGAATTCAGTGACAGAATCAGCTAGCTTAAATATTTATTCGTTTAAATACGCAACATTACAAAACAAAATGTCGACCAATACCATGACTATACCACCGGCCAGATATGATTTGGTTAATACTTACCCAAAGCAATGTGCTCAAAATATTGCCCATCAAATTATTCAACAGAATAAGTATTGTTAAAATATTAGTTGATATTTCATTAATTAATTATATCATAAATATTTTGTTGTCTAAACAGGGAATATGATGTGATACTAGACATAGGCTGTGGGACCGGGTATTTGGTGGGCCTGTTGTCCCAATCGGTGAAACACAAGCGCATCGTTGGAGTCGACATCTCTCCAGATATGATAACATTTGCCGAACAAAACCACAAACCCATGGATTCAGTCCAGTATTTGGTCCAAGACTTGAGCCAATCCTGGGATTCATTGAGTCCTGAGTTGAAGGCATTGGAGTCTAAGGTATCGCTAATTATATCTAATTTTGCCTTTCATTGGATCCCCGATAAGAGTGGACTAATGCATGTCGTGAGCAAACTGTTGGCCAAAGGGGGAGAAGTTGTGGCTAATTATGCCGTACAACCGGATCTCATGTCACTGTTGACCGACGAACAGATTCGTCAATACAATTTAGAGGTAGATGTGTGCATAATAAATGATCATGATTAATTATACATACATTTAACAATTTTAACTACAGTTGAAAACACAATCAAAAGATCGACAATTGGATGAAATACAAAATGCCTGCGAAGACAATGGCCTACAGATCACTAAACTCGATGTTGTCGTACAGATCGGTCACATTAACCCAAATAATATTAAAGGTAGATAAGATTTAAATGTATTATAGTAAATGTCGTATGCATTTATATTTATAAAGTTATATGTATACATTAGAGTGACCAACTCGTCCTTTTTTTCGGAATAAGTCCCTGTTTGACACATTTGGTCCCGACCAGATTTTCACAAGTACCATTGAGATCCCGATGAAAATTCAATTTTACAAACAAATTACCTGGGAAATTACGAAATTTCTTGCAATATTCCGGAATTTTTAATAATTATTAAGAAATGTCCCGATTTTGTACATTTTGAGTTGGTCACTCTAGTATACATATGAAATGACAATATTGTTTCTAGCTGGTTCAGGTGACTGGAGTGAAGTCCAAAACTTTGGTCGCGTCAATACAGTTGAGGACAAAACGTCCGCTTCGTTTGGTTTTGTCAAAAATATTTTGTTTGACATTGTGTTGCGTCCGAACGCCCGCACTCTTAACCCGCACGCCATCGACGAGTTTGAGGCCAATTGTGTCCCGAATGGACCTCTGGTTCCCTATTACGTGCCGTCCATTCATATCTCATGTTTGAAAAAATAGCGCTTTTACTCCAATAATTTATTGATATAAAACTTTTTATTTACTTAACTATCGGATATAATGTATTCACAATTCTTAAATTGAATCTAAAATATAGTATCACTAATAAAAAAATTAAAATTAAAATTTGTGCATGTACTTTTAGTTTTAAGAATGATTTTTCAGTATTTCACATTTATATTATCTCAAAATATACTAGTTTTTCAAGAAATCACATGTAAACCAATAGCTAATTAAATTACATAGATTTTGTTTCTAGTTTCCTAAACAGAAGGAAAAATAACATAAGACATAATTTACATAATTGTACATACATGTATATTAGTATTTTCCTGAAAATTGGTCTGCATTAAACATGATGTCTATAAATGTTAAAAATATCAAAAATTTTTCCGAGATTTTGTCCGAAATGAGAAGTCAAACCAGAATTGACCAAATTGACCAAATCAGAACAAAAATTGCTGGATTTTATGTAATATAATGGATAATATAATAAAATTGCTGGACTTTATATTTTGACATTCAATATTGTACGTCAATCTATGCTTAATCTATGAACAAATCGCGTGATTTCATTTATTGTCATATAATTTGCTAAGGTTTTTAAATATTTTAAATTCATTTTATGTTTTAGAAAATGATACAGTTGTTCAAAACTAATGTTATCTCTATGGAAATAATTAAATTAAATGTTATAATTGTTTTATTAGTGAATTTAGCACTCAATTTATGTGAGTATAAAATCGATTATTTTAAAGTAATCCAAGCGTTGAATAAAACAAAATATCGTTATTTCTGATATTCAGTACAAACTTACTGTGCATTTGTAAAACGCGGCGATCATAAGGGTTACGAGAAATACGGTATTAACGACAGGGACTGTGGGCTCAGATTTATGCCAACAATTATTAACATAACATTTGACGAGAAATGCTTTCACAATAACTACACCACAAAAACAGTGGAGGATATCGAGGGTACACATTATGGCGTTGAGTTGGGCTCACGTATAGCGGACAGTGTGGTGGCCGAGTACGGAGAGGCCCCGTGGGCTCTGTTTCTCAAATTCAAAACATCAATAATATTTCCGTCCAACAAATGTAGCGGAGTATTGGTCACCAGATTATGGGTCTTAACCGCTGCCCACTGTTTCCTAACGTACGTAAACATATAAATTGTATCTAAAGTATATTTTCACAATTTTAACACAAGTTTTGCGTCAAACCTAACGTTAACAGCGGTATCGGTCGTCGACTGGAGGTTACGGCCGGTAATGGAAGAAAAGATGGTAAGGAGTCCAGAAATATGGCGGAATATGTGATTCCCAAGGAATACACTACACCTGAAAATAAGATGTGGGACGTGGCTCTCGTCCGACTGGACTCGGCTTTTGATTTGGTGAACGACAGCCGGCACTACATTATCAACACTATATGTCTGCCAAATAAGGGACAACTGAACCATAACTGGGAAATGGCAACCCTTTTCGCCTACGGGTATGTCGACGGCGCTAAGACCGAAGACGATAGGCTACGAAAAGGTCAGTTCCTGTTAAACCCGTACAAGGACTGCACATGGACATTTCTGGGGCTAGTGTGCACCCGCAAGTCGGGCAAGTCCAAGGCCTGTCAGGTAATGTACTTTATAATGCATTAATACAACCAACACCGCAATATTAACCACTGGTGATCTGAAAATGTGTTTAAATAATTTATCTATATTCAGGTGGATTCGGGCGGAGGTCTGGTCCAGTATGAGGACAAATACCGATCCCGTGCTATACTGGTTGGGACAGTGATTGGGGGTCGGCCTGCGATCTGTGGCTCTGAGATCTCATATTTTCATTCCACATCATTTATTATGGATTGGATTTTAGAAACAATTAAAAACAAGACTGTTATACCAAATAACACTATAACGTAAATAACACATTAATTAAAAACAAATACAAAATATTCATGAGTTATATAGTGTATGATAAAAATTCTTATAGATATGTAGTTTTATAATATCGTTTGTAAAATATAAACAATATTTATTTAAATAAATTATCAAAACTTAATTTTAAAACTCGTAAATACAATCATAAGAAGTTTTACTAATTAAAAAGTTGTGTTAAAACAGAGGTAATACTTAAGATTACATAAAGTATAGATTTTCTATACGAACACACTGTCAAAAAGTACAGTAAGAACAGAAAATACAAAACTATAATACATTTGTTAATAAGTTGTGTTAATTTCAATCAAGTTGAATCATCTATGATTTGATTTTGTTTTTTGATCGATGCTTTCAAAGCTGTTTGTCTGAGAGACTGTTCCATGTCTTTGCCGGTCGTCTCAATCATCTGAGCGAAGATACCGTCGCTATCATTGATGAGATGAAGGGGTGAACCAAACTGTGCGACAACTCCTGCGTCGAGAACCAGCACTTTGTCGTAGTCTATGATTGTATGCAATCTGTGAGCGATTGTCAATACAGTACACGAACTGAACTCATTTCGGATCACACTTTGGATCAGAGCATCGGTTCTGAAGAATACAAGACATTTATGTCAACACAAGTGATAACACAATGATTGGACACAAGACATACCGGGGGTCGACATTAGCCGTTGCCTCGTCTAAGACAAGTATCTTATTGTCTCTGAGTATAGCTCTCGCCAAACATATCAACTGTTTTTGTCCGACACAAAAACTGCCGCCACTTTCAGACACTATTTGATCCAATTTGTGGGGAAAGGCAGCGATCGTCGACTGGAGCTGTACTTTAGCCAACACTTCCCAAATGCGATCGTCCGGACAGTCACCGAATGGATCCAAATTTTTGCGCACAGTTTCCGTGAAGAGTATCGGTTCCTGAGGTATAATTGATATGTTTTGTCGCAAATAAGACAAACTGATGGCAGAGGTGTCGATGCCGTCGATCTCTATAACACCGGACGGAGCGGTCATTCGGAACAGAGTTGTGATTATTGATGACTTTCCGGCGCCCGTCCGGCCGACTATACCCACAGTTTCGCCGCCTTTTATCTCGAGATTAATGTTATGAAGAACTAGAGAATCGCTTCCCTCGTAATGAAGGCTCACGTCTTTCATCACTATTTGTCCCTTTGATGGCCAGTCTGTGGACACAAACAGATTGTTTACATTGTTTTATAACAAATGAAAAGACAATTATCTTTAAACACCTTTTGGTGGTTTGACTTCACTCTCAAATTCTCTATCAATTCTTCGCAATTCATCGACTCTTTCAACGGATGTCATCTGAGTCTCGACTTCAGCCGACTGTCTAATACCCCACTGAAAGTTTGTCGTCAACTGAAACGCCTGCGAGAGAGTCAGTCCGATAGCGCTGGCGCTCTCGGCGCTCAAATCGCCGCTCACGTGAGTGATGGTTATGGATATAGCGTAGACCAGACAGAGCTGATCCAACACAATGCCGAACCAACGCGTGGACGTCATGAACATGAAGTATGTGTTTGAGTGCCGGTCCTGAAGACTGTCAAACTTGGCTGAGAAATCCTTTTCGGCACCGAATGACCGGATGGTTGTCAAGCCGTTCAACGTTGAGGCCAAATGGCTAAGTGTTGGACTCCTAGCCGTGCCCTCGACTCTCTTCAATGTCCTAATGGTTCCCAAAGTGAACTGTCGGACAATTATAAGGAGCACTAGTAGTACAAGAGTGGGAACTACTGTCCAGTAGTCGACAAGAATACAGAGCACAAGTATAGCGAAGCAATCCATTAGTATCTGTATGCTATCAAAGGCATTAGACGGAAGTAAGTCATCGATTATACCTGTTATCGGAGATAATAATTATAATTATTAATTAATTAATTGGTTAATTAATACCTAAATCACGTGACACTCGATTGAGAATCATTCCGATCGGGTATTTGTCAAAGAAAGCGATCGGAGCTCTGATTACGGACTCTAAGAGACGGTTATGTAATGTCACCGAAGATCTCATACAGAAATACCTAAATCACGTGACACTCGATTGAGAATCATTCCGATCGGGTATTTGTCAAAGAAAGCGATCGGAGCTCTGATTACGGACTCTAAGAGACGGTTATGTAATGTCACCGAAGATCTCATACAGACTGTGAAGAATGTGACGGTTCTTATGACAGACAACACGAAGACTACGACAACGAGTGAACTGAAGACATATATGTTGTCCACTTCGGTGTCCAAAATCATCCAACTCTTCACATTTGTCTCATTCAGTGCTCGATTCTGGTAATAGTTAGTCCACTCCGACAGCCAGTAATCACTTCCCGTATATAAGGCTTGAGTTAAAACATTGCTTATCAATAGCGTCGGCAACAGTAGTACTCCGGCGCCGGCTCTCAGGTATGTCCAGTAGATCCGAGACGAAGAGGTTTTGCCAGACTTATGCTTATCGTCCGAATACTCTTCGTCCGCATCTTTGGTCACAGCGTTGACCTCTTCTTCAGGAATGATTTCGTCAACCGATAGACACGAACTCAAGAGTGAGGCTACAGATGATTGCCGGCGGAGGGATAGCCGACTCACTGACTCCGAGTGATGTTTTGATAGATCTTCTTCTCTCCGGATCTCTAAATCGCCGGCGAATTTGATTAAATCGATACCTATTTAGAGATCAATTCATATTATAATATGATATTATAAATAAGAAATTAATTTTAAATATTAAGTTTAAAATCAATTGTAAACCTTCTTTCAAGAGCTGAGTATAGGATCCTTTGGCTAAACACTTGCCATCACTTAAGACAAGTATCTGTTGCGCGGCTTTAATGAACTGCAGCTGATGTGTGACCAAAACCACACAATGACTCCGAAGATATCCTTTGATACACTTTTCAAAGATATGTTTAGCGACCGACGGGTCGACTGCAGACAACGGGTCGTCCAATAGATAACAGTCGGGACCGGAATATACGGTTCGGGCGAGACTTATGCGCGCCCTTTGGCCACCACTGAGAGTGACTCCGCGTTCGCCCACAACTGTTTGGTCGCCGAAAGGCAATTGCTTGAGGTCTTCCTCGAGAGCGCACACGTGAACCACTTGTTTGTACTTTCTTTCGTCAAATGCTTTACCAAAGAGTATATTCTCTTTGACTGTTCCGCGAAATATCCACGACTCCTGACTCGAGTAACCCAACCGTCCGGACACTGAAACTGATCCAGAACCACTTGTTTGTACTTTCTTTCATCAAATGCTTTACCAAAGAGTATATTCTCTTTGACTGTTCCGCGAAATATCCACGACTCCTGACTCGAGTAACCCAACCGTCCGGACACTGAAACTGATCCGCGATTTGTTTTCAATTCGTTAAGTATTGCCATCAAAACCGCTGTCTTTCCCGAACCAACGGAACCGATAATAACAGTCAGTTCTCCCGGTTTTACGTCAAACGAGATATCATTCAAAATGTGAGATACGTTTCCCTCTTTACTAACAATCTCTGAACTAATGTTATTCACACTTATGTTTGTTTTATTTTCTTCAACAATCTCTAAATAAATGCTTTCCTTAGTTTCATTGTAATTATTTGTGATGTTTTCTGTCTATAATTATCAAAATGATAAAATTTATATAATTTATTAATAGTTATTATTATTATTATTATAATAAACAAATTCTTACTGAATACTCAATTGGTTTTGGTGTGTATTCATCGAGTAATAGAAAGTCCTAATCAAATGAAAAACAATTAAATAAAACAATTGACAAATTATTTGTGTGAAAACATTTATACTTCAATCCGTTGGACAGAAATCAATGTTTCGGCGCCGAAGGAAATAGCGTTTGGAAAATTCAATGTCATTATTGTCCGCAAATGGTTTATCAATACTATACTAACGAACACATTCTCAACAGTGAGTTCACCGCCGATGGATATGAAGACAATTATAGACAGAAATGTCATTATCTTAGAAGAAGTGAAATATAACGACAGGTTTATGCTCTTCAATACCGCTGTCTTCTGGAAAACTCTGATCTCTCGGACTCGAGACAACTCTATGAGACGACCAAATGGTTTCTCCCAGACATACATCTTAATCACTCTCATGGCTGGGATTATCTCATTCATTAGTTTCAACCGATTGTCCGTCAGCTTCAGTGACAGCGATCGGAAGCGCTTGAAATAACTGCCCATAAATAACTGAAACGGTATATACACCACCATATATGCGATACCGGCCAGACATGACACACCCAATTGCATCCATAAGAGACCGATAACAACCAGCGTCTGTATGGGTCCGGTCACCAAAAAATGCACGTAATTGAGCGCCACATCAAACCGATAGACATCGCTGGACAGTAGGTTCACAATAGTGCCGGTAGTAGTGGTCCGGAGGGCAGCGCTGGACACGCGGAGAGCCTTATTATATATGAGATAAGTGAG
>CAJPIZ010003107.1:0-12333 GCA_905368565.1 Medioppia subpectinata
ATCAATTATTTATAATACTGTCTTATCTCTGTCACACACTCACTTCCACACACTGTTTTGTGACACCACCCGAGTCATGCCGTATACACTGGGCGGTACGATTGTTAATGATACTCAACCAATAATTAATTAGAGTTTTTATTCAACTCTACCAAATGACCCAATAGAAACACTTGTTATTAGGTAGATGCCCACTATATAACCCCTATGCAACACACAATACACACAATTCGGGCTCTTGTCATAAAACACCACTAAACTCCTGGTATTGCCAACTATGATACTCCACTGTATTTTATTATGTGTTATTCTCAATAAATAACTGTTATTTCAATATAAACCTAAAGTATATTATAAATAATTGATTATATAGTAGATAAAGCATAATGTGTTGTATTATGTAATTGTGTTTTATAATAAGGATGCATTATATAGAGTATGTATAAAATGAAAAGTTATTTAATTTCCACTCTACATTCGACCGTTTTTAATTGCAATACTCCTGGATTGCCGTGAAAAGTTATAAGAAGAGTGAAATTACAATAACATAAAATTAATAAATAGATAAATATACATTTTTTTTGTCTATCGGGGGATAAAAACCGTATAACTCAGTACCGGTGGAAAAAACCTTTCCGATAGATGTAATTATAACATAGGCACAATTGTATTGTTAAGTATATGAGATTAACATAATTAAAAATCTAAAATAAAACTTATTTACATAATTGCTAGCAATAAATGAATTTGAATTTTATATAAATATTAGAATTAACTTTTCTTGGCGTTTGGAACGGCATCGTTCATGATGATGAAAACGGGCGATGCAAACGAATATACCATGGTATTTGTGATGATTTAGCTTTAATGTCTTCACCATAAGTGATCGTGAGTGATGACGTCCAAGTATACAATCAATGGATAACACTTGGCACTCAATGCGTTTTTCTGACATCAAAGTGTATTATAGTTGCTGCACCATAGTGTATGATTTTCAGGGCACTACTGTGTTCGATTTTCTTGTTACCATAGTGTATGATTTTCTGGGCACTACGGTGTTTAAAAATACATATGTCGCACAATAGAGGTAATGAATCTAATAGATAATATTTGTATGTTAAAAGATTAAGGCTTACAACTAGGGGTTTTTATTAAATTAGATTGAATGGTAAAAGAAATATACGACTAAATTAATTTATATATGTCATTATTTGAGATAATATTATATAACCAATTTAGTTGTCAATTTTATTAAAGTGTAAGACGATCACGTTGGCGGGCTTTGCAATAACGTGAAATATGACCAAATTTATTACAATTGAAGCACCTTATTTTAATGACAGCATCTTGTATTGATTTGCATGATTGATAATCGCAGTCGTATTCTTCTGACTGTTTAAATTGTTGTTTAAAATTAGTTGTGTTAACGCTTACCATGTTATTGTTTTTCATGGTGCTATGCTTTATTTCACGGTGGTTTTGTAATTTATTAATTGCCAATCGCATTTCCTTGAGTTCGTTATGGATATCTTGTGTATATTGAAGTGTAGAATTACTGAAATCAGTCATATCTTTAGAGTTAAATCTCTTCGTATTTCGTGGTTTTTCACGAGTATTAATTACAATTAATATCTGTTCCATAATAACGGCCTTTTTAAGTAAATCATCGACCGTTTTTAATTCTCCTTCAATGAAACATTTCATCATGTGTTCATAAAATTCAGGTTTTAAACCCAATATAATCTGTTTGACAACGAATCTCTCGGGAAAATCTGGTTCACAATTTCTTAATAAATTTTCTTTAGAGATTATATAACTTGTCACAGACTCATGTTCAAGTTGTGAGCGTTTATGTGCATCTATGTCATGCATAACATTGTGTTTAGGAAAGTGTTTATTAAAAGTTTTTTTTTGCCGATTCCCAATTTGTTATAATTTTGTTTTTCATTAGTCTATCAAAATAATCATAATTTTCGGTGCCATCAAATGCTTGATAAAGTTTATTAAATTTTATTTCATCGTCCCAGCCGTTAGAGTTACACGCGTATTCATATTGATTGAACCATTTCTCCATATTATTTATATTAAATTTTGGTACATTCACAGATAAAGATATTGATGGTTGAGTATAGTTTAGTGTATGTATCGAAGAATTCTGTGGATGTCTGGCATTATACATCGATTGAACATCTAATCCGTATGGAGGATATATTCCAGAAACATTCATTTGTGAAATATTGTCCGTTGGAGATCTATTACTATACATTTCATTGCCAATGTTTTCGTCGATTACACTTTGATCATCACGCTGTGCTTTAGATGTACTAGTTGTTAGAATGTCATCCGGTATTATATCATTCGCAATCATCTGAAAATTTAATTATAATTAGTTAACTTATTATGTAGTTAGTTAACTTATTTGTTATTCAATCTCATAATCTGGTGTAAAGTCGTCAACAAAACCATCAAGAATTCTATTGTTTTTAATTATTGATTGTGTTTCGATCAAATCAATATCATCACTTGTTGTTGTGTTCATATAATGTTGTTTTGGTATTAGAAAATATAGTTTTAATGTCATTTTGGCGTCCAATACTGGATCATGGAAATCATTCTGTATGTCTTTTTGAAGAACATGTTTGGCCAGCCATTTTAAATTCATTGGTTGTTTATTCTTTGTATTATTCGGGTATCTTGTGTAGTATGTCTGTATATCTCGGTAGTTTTCATAATCCATTATCTCTAAAGCTTGGAAATCACCTTTTCTACCGGCAACTATTAATGTCACATTTGTTTTGTAGATAATTTCTTTAAATCGCTTTAACGCTTCATTTCTAACAATGAATTTATTTTCATTTTGTATGACTTCTGCTTTTGTCAAACCAGTATATTTTTTCATTATGCGGTAATTATTTTCTGGTTTAACAAAACTATGGTACAATACAATAAAATTATTTCGCTCATAATTATTGCCATCTAGTAAACAAGTTACGGCAGAAATGCGTATAGGTTTCTTCATGAACTTTACTTTCTTATTCAAATCTTTACAATCAATCTTCTCATCATAAAATTCTGCATCAATAGCCACAGGGTGATTTGGCTTTAGTGACGCAAAGTGCTTGCTTATAAATTCTGTTGAATGTCTATGTGATTTGTTGTTTCCAATTGGTAATATTGTTGAGTAATGTCTCTTCGGGTTACTTGTATCATTATTCAATGTAATTCTATTTACATCAATTTGATTAATTGCAATGTATTCATTTAACTTCTTAATGAGATCTGATTGGGATTTGAGTTTAATTTTAAGTTGATTGATCTGAAGGTTATAGTGGTTATGAAGAGTATCCATCCAGAATTCGGTATCATTAAATGTAACTATTTTAGTATCAGGTGTTTTATCTTTCAATAATATTTGATTCCCTTTTGTTCCTTTCGTTGTCCGAATAAGCTTAGTTTGTTTGTTGATAAAGAATTTGTTTTTATAGAACTCATATTTGAGCGCTGAATAAACATCATATTGTTTTTCAATGTTTTGAATTTTGTCAGTGATGGTAGTTTGATCTTGTACTGATATCATTGTAGTAACTAGAATTGAGTGTTAAATTGCCAATAGATTGCTAGGATTATATCCAAGTATGGCGAGAATATAACTAACTCTCGATCGGCAATGAATTCTTAGTAAAAAATACAAAACTTAGAATTAATGTTTGAGATTGAAACTAAAATTTTAATTGATTCGAAAATATTGATGTTATTATCAGAGCGGGCATAATTCAAATATTGATGCAAACAGTTTATAAATTAAAATTTGTATCGTTATTTGAATTATGTTTTGTCTAACATGTGTTGTAATATTTATCGATTCACATTATGATAATTTTCATGTGTTTGTTCAACGTGAATTGATAATCATATCGCTATGTTTAAGCAAACTTACTATTATGTAACTTATAATAAAAATCTTTATAATTAATTATGTTTGAGTTGCTTTGTAAATATATTTTAGGAATAAGGTTTACCATGCTTTGTGTATTGTTTATTCTTTCAATATAACTTTATTACTTCTAAATTAATTGTGTTTAAATTAATTATGTATTATGAGATTATATAAAAATTAAATTAATTAAAAATTAATTTCTTAACTACACTCTGATCATATACCCTCTACTGTTACTAAATTTTAAATCTCAATGAAAAATTGCTCTTAATTGTTAGTAATAGAATTTTACATTATCTAATTATAATAGTAGTTATGTAATAATGTGTTTTTCTTCACAAACAAATTGGATTTTTAATTACTAATATTAATTTGTAATTATCATTGTCATTAGTTTCCTATTATACTATTGTGAGTTATAAATTTTATATGACGTTTAATGTATGACAGGATATAACATCTTTTTAACGTAATTTTATCTACATTATGCATAGAAATAATTAGTGTAAACCTTAATTACTTAATAAATAAAATGAATATGTTTTGTGGTTAATTATAGACATAGAATTATACTGAATTTGAAGGATTTCAATCAACAATAAAGTTCACGCAAATATTTGGTAATGTTTTAAGAACATATATTAAATTAATCGTAAATATTATTAAATGTAAATTATTTTATGAAATCTTATAGAAAAGACCAATTACTTAATAAAATCACCAAGGATAATATATTCGTGACATAGTAAATATTATGTTAAATTAACAAATTGCACATAATGATTATTCTATTAAATTAGTATAATCCATCTACAACAACTTTATCTAGAATAAGACAGGTCACAAAACTAACAAAATTTGTAATATGCTATTTTAACAATAAAATTATTCCTGGTAAACTTAGGATTTATCCGTTATTATTTATCCACCAAATTAAACGTGTATTATTTGCCTCAAAATTCTACTAGTTAGTGACAAAATACTTAGCAAAATGGCAAAATTATATAGAATGTAAATGCCATAAAATACGGACATATATATGATACAACGTTTATACAGTGTCATCAGTCCGTATCTGAAACGGCATAAATCGGTGTAAATATGCCTTACGTCAAACACTAATTATTCAGGCCCAAGAATTAGCATTTCAACAATTTCATAGGCCATAGACTTATCATATATTCTAGATTAATATTATATACTAATTTATTACATTCCCGTGATATTTTATTAAAATTTAAGCATAATTATTAATTTTGACAAATTCGGAAATTATTATAATTTTAATTATTCAGAAGTCCGTTTCAGATATAGGATGTCGACCTTGTATGTTATACAGCATAATGTTTAACATATAAAGCTTTGTTTTTATCTAAATCATTATTTCATACATGTAACCAAATTGGATTATACTGAATTGAATTTAATATAATTTCCATTATATTGTTTTGTTATTGTTACATTTATATTTATCTATAAAGTAACAATGAATAGAATTGAGAAGAGTTTTATAAAAAGAGTTGGTCACTCTATCGGCGAGCAATCGATTGTCTAAAATAGGTTTGTGTTATACGTGTAGACCATATGAAAGCACAACAAAGAGATCACTAATTTATAACCCGTTTGTAATCATAACAATATTATCACTATATTTAATGCTAATATTTTTTTGTTACAAATTTTATTTCAAATGACAATCATCAAGTTAAAATTATGTTTGCTGATTATACATATTTAAATGATATACTATATCACTTGAATTATGTGCTTATTTTATGGGTAACTATTATTATCTTATTTTATTTGTTATATTACTATAATTATAAACACGATATAAAACCCACATTTCTATCGGTGTTTGATATGATCGCCGGTTATATAACTCCCGCACGCATTGGACTCATAGATAGACAACAAGTGTGGCTATTGTGCCGCAGATCACGGGATTTGTTTAAACTTGTTAAATGTGTTGAAATTTATTTTTAACCATTGTATATTATTTTTAATTTCCTATCATATTTTCATAAATGTACCCTAATGGGAGTTATTTCCTATGGTGTACCACAATGTATATTTCTATCCTTATATGAATATTACACAATTCCTTTAACTTTTATGGCTTATAACAATTAATAATAATCTCAATAAACATGTATTGAATGACAAAACACTTAATTTGGTTTACATTAGGAAAACAATGCATTCATTAAATTGTATTTATTGTGAGATCATTATGTTTTAATTATTATAATATTTGCTTATTATTATTTTCTATACGATTTATTAGAACAAAATTTAATGTGTATTTTCAAATAAAATAACTTAATGTGTTTTATCATATCAAACGATCAAGCTTTATTTCCTATTACATACCCTCTTAAATCGTATACAACTATTTATTGTATTATATATAAGTTATATACAATTATTGCATAAGCGCAGATAATTGCGCAAGCATATTGCGCGAAAAATATATTTACAGTATTGTTTTACATGTATTTTTCAATTCATTTGTAATTATGTCATTTGAAATACCACTAGAAGAATACGAGAATATGCTCCAAGTTTTTAACCAGTTTATTGACGATAGCACGACCGCACGCGTAGCCGTTAACGAGCATGGCGAATTGGTTGCCATTGCCGGAGTGTCTCGTCCTTGGAGGAGACTAATTCTGGTATTTATTAAATATACTGCTAAATAATTATATTCAATTTATTGTTGTAAAACAATTGTGAAATATATATTTTTCCCAAAATATTTTCTGTTATTTTATGCAAACTACTAATTTAACTACAAACATTAACAAAATTTTATTTTTATTTTAAATAGACACCACCTCCAATAAAATTTCACTGTTTGTTATGCTGTATGAAATTCACAAAGAAAATCAGCTTGGACAGACATTATGTTATTAAACATCAAAATAAAAACAAGCAAATCTGCTCCTGTATTGGCTGTAATTCTAATTAAATTATGGCTAACCTGATGTTAATAAAATTAACATTATTTGAATAAACTTGCGTTTGTTAATTTTATAATTTATAAAATATTTCATAGTATATAATAAGCATATTTATTAATTTGACACAAAATAAATTGTATTTAAAACAAACTGATAAGAAAAATATTGAGTCCCGTATAATAAACATATTGATAGAACTCGCAATTATTCATTGCAAACAAATTATAACAATAGAAACTAATGTCGGGTCCGCACAAGCGTTCAATCAATTTAATTATTTTAACCCTCAAACACATCGGGTTTCGGACTAAATATGAGTACAACAGTGGATACGGCTTATGGGCTGCGGCAGTGACCCATGCGCTCAACGCGTTTAGTATTAATAAAATTAACATGATTAATATTGTGATCAAGGTGCTTATGATCTTTAAAATAACACTAACTGGATAATAACTATAGATAAATGTCTGAATGTTTGAAAACTAGTGTTAAAAAATAATAAACAATTACCGCTACATAACTAATATGGTGATTTATGTCAGCAGTTAATTCAATCAAATATTTGTGTTCAAACAATGCTTCAATAATATATAATATCCGTTTATCTCTAATTATTTGATATGAATTTAAAATTTTGTTATAAACTTCATTGAATTTATATTTTAAATACAAGGAACAGCCAAACCGAATGCTTACCCCTATTAATATCATGTTAAATGCATTATACACTTATATGATGGCTATAAATAATAATATGATCATGTTAATTAAGCTAAAATGTATCCGTATAATAAACTATTACAACAGAGATTATATGCATTATTATTAACAGTAAAAATAATATAAATATGAATTCATTTACAAAATATTTAGTGAAAATATTAACAGATTTTGTATAACGTTTCATATTTAGCACATTTCGTGGATATTTTATGCGTTTGTGTTTAAAATCAGATGCAGTATATGCAGAGTGTGTGTCTACTCCTGATGACAGGCAATACATCCATAAGTCAAAGCAATTAACTATAGATCACAACTGTAAGTGTTGGCTAAAAGGCTATATGGTTTAAAAACAGTTTAGTAGACTTTTAAATAACATAATAATACAAGTAATATATTTCTCAATTAATTAATTGAACAGATTTATTTTTTGCACAATTATTATATACAGAGTTATCACACTATTTGTCAAATTTTGGTTATTTTTTGATATATTTGAATTTAAAATAAAAATAAATAATCTTTTAAATTTATATGATGTATGTTTTGATGTACATAGATCTACTGCATCTAATCCTAATGTGATTGATCTCCTAACTACACGTCGGAAAACTGTGGCCAAACATATTTAAAAATATGAAAATGATAGAGTTACCAATTTTAAACTTTAATTGCTCAGCCATTTAAATTACGAATAGATTGAATTTCATTAGCATTTGTTTGGCGTATATTACAGATTAAGATCATATGTTAATTTTATTAAAATCCTGATAAATTTAAACTCAAGCAAAATACAGAATTTAAATATTTTAATTGTGAAATTTTTGTAATAAAAATTGCATTCATTTAAAAACTAATTATGGTGGAAATACATTGTCAAATAAACTAAACGTTACCGTATTGTTTTTATTATCGGTGTACAATATCACTCCATTGTGATCAAAATGGTTAACTAACCACATATTAGAAAAATGCTTTAATTTTAAGTAAAATATTATTTAATTAAAATCAACCTGGATTAAAATTAACATATAAATATTGACTATTTGCTATAAAATTTTTGTTAAAATTGTCTTGGTATTTTCGAAATAAACAGTGGTTATTTTCTAAAAGTATAAATAACATGGATATTCCATTGGATATATAGCCTGTGGGCTCTGTATATGTTTTTGGCGCCACTTTGCTAAAGATACTATCGTTTAAATTTGTCACTCTAGTTCAGTGTATAGTATATACTGAGTGTATGTTTTTTTATTACTAGTTAATGCAATACAATAGGGTTTATATAACATTAATTAGTGATATAATTGCCGTTGTATGCTCTCTCTCTCTTACTCTCTCTCTCTCTCTCTCTCTCTCTCTCTCTCTCTCTCTCTCTCTCTCTCTCTCTCTCTCTCNCTCTCTCTCTCTCTCTCTCTCTCTCTCTCTCTCTTTCTAATAATGTAATTACAAACAAATACATATACAGTATATATATAAATGCATGTCTGTATTCATATACAGTTCAGATCTAGCAATTATAGTAAACATAATATTCTGTAAATTACTTGATGTTTTTAGTATACAAATTGTAAGTAATATGTAATTATTAAAACATGAGTGACATTTTATTTAATATTAAATTCTTTATATGTTATAGCAAAATGTGGGCTCAATTAAAACCTAAACTTACTTTGTTTAATCAAGTTAAACTGGATGAAAAATTACAAACAACTCGCAAACTTGTATTATTTGATGGCAAACCGGACACTAAAACACACTCTTTGTATTCTAATGGAACTGTAATCAAAACTAGCTTGCTAAAAATTAAAATTACAGTAAAATCAAATGATCATGATTTAAATTAATTATATAAAATTAACGTTAATGGTTATTATCATCACCCAATTAAACATGTCATATATGTAATTAAATATAATTTAATAAAGATTGATAATAATGGAAATTACCTATTAATTTTGTTTTATAAGATCAATTAGTTTTTAAAATAACAATTTTTGTATTATTAATTATTTGTGTATTTATTTACTTGTAGTCATACAGTATAGTTAATTAAACAAAATGATTAAGTGTAAATTACCGTACAGTATATTATGAATATTCAGAGTATATATAAAACTTTAGTCTAAGTAATTGTATAAAACATGAAAATTACAGTCAATTTTAATGTAAGCTAAACTTAAAACAAATATTTGGACCAATAAGAGGTGTTGTATTCATTGATCTCCACATAAGCGCTATTAAATGATCCAATTATTGACAAAACATTTTGAGAATTGTTAGCATTTATTAAATTTTATTTTTTTATAATACGAAAGTACATATAAATAAATGATTGATCATGATAGACAGTTCATAAGAGTATATAAGCAATGACCAAACATCAATCCATTTGGTACACTAAATACAAGCGCCGGTAGTAATGGTTTACATATTATGTATAAAATAAAACATATCAAACCTCTAAATACTAGGATCTTTCGCATATAAAATGATTGATTTTAAATATAGTTTTGTTTACTATCTTGATGCACGGTTATACGGATTATGGGTCCGATAGACATAACTTTGTGGGGTAACTAAACCCGGGAGCATTTCAAATAACCGCAAAAATGTAGGTTTAATGCTATACTTAAAAATTAAAACAATAAATCAATTGGATGCTTATTGCATGCAATGCTGCGAATATAGTATTGGATGAATACCGGTGTAAATTATGTTGCAATAATCCCCAAATATCAGCACTACTGTTTCATTTTGGCCTTTATTTATTGCATAATACAAGTAAACTATTTTGTCGTTTATGGTATATATTGTTACGTATACATTAATGACAAAACATCCCATACAAACAACTATCATCCGCTAATGGATGACAGGATACTCATCGTTTTGTGGCAAAAATTTGCTTTGTAATGTATAAAAGTTGTCAATAAAATGTGTTTATTTTAGAGTTAATTTATATCGCTTTTATTTTGCAGTTTATTATAGCAAACACTGGTTAACAGGACGTTAAATTGGTCTGACGGGAAGCTCCGCAATCATCGTTAAATTATCTAGTAAATTAATTTTATATTTCCTTTATAATAAACATTACTTATCAATTTATTTATTCTAAAATTTTGCCGTAAAATTGTTATAATTACGATAAAACTTGTATTGGATGTATCAATCATTGCTAAATTGTCATTTTTATTAATAAATTGATACCTAGTATCATTTTATGTCGCATTATTTAGCCGTTCGTATCCAAATAAATCGATTGAAAACACGAAAACAAAAAAAATCACTCTATCCTACAGTAATATAATAGTTTTTAATTAAATTGTAAATTAATATTAAATTAATATAATGATGTTTCAGTGGTCAGTGCATGTCATAAATGATACTATACTGTTTAATAGTCATTTATAATAATGCATAGGTCTGTGCAAATAATTTAAATTAAGAATTTTAGTAATAATTTATAAATTTAAATAAATTAATATTAATTATTATTGTGTTTTAAAATTTTATATAATGTTATTTCAACACCGGAAATCGAGTTTAAATGGTTTATTTTGCTATTTAATACTGGTACTGTAAATTTAATTTCATTTGGATAATTAAAAACTTTAAAATTAGATTATTTTAAATCCACTTCTAATGCTATAAGATTAAGGTGTTTAACGGGGCTGCGGTCATTTTATCTGGCTAATATTCATTTTGAAGGGGTTTTATATAATGGGCTTTCATACACAATTGAAATAAATTCAAAATTCAAAGAAAATTTTTAAGTTATTTTTCATATTCTGGGTAAGTCATAAACTTTAGGGGCCTTATTATCCGAACTAGGGAATGAAGTCTTTTTGTAATTAGAATGTATTTATAATTATTTTTTATTATCGAAAATGACTTCCGGTATACACTTTAAGCATATGGTCACATCAAAAACTTTTTAAATTACAAATGTTTAAGCTTATGTTGTAAAGTTTTTGTGTTTTTATTAATCGCTATCTGCGACCGTTTTTATGCGTTATTGTGAAAAATTAATCATTAGTTTACATGTCGCATTTAGTTTATATAATCTATAAAATCAAACATCTTATTAGTTGATTTTGGTTATTATAAATAATGAAATTATTAAGTAATTATTAGCCATTTATTCACAATACGTGAGTGAGTGTCACTGTCAACTAATTCAAACTTGTCGTGTTTATAGTAAATCAGTTTGTGATTAAGCAGTCGTATAAGAATTAAACAATTAGTTTTATACAGTTATACAAAGATCAATTAAGTGAGAGCAACTTTATAGCATTGAGAGAGTTAACTATTTAGATCGTGTTGTTTAATAATATAATAATAGGAATATAAGTCATTGTATGATTGAACGGTTTTAAAAGTGTTAGTGTAATTATGTTAATTATATAATTATGTTAAATAAGCTTATTTAATACTATATTTTATGATACTAAACAATACATCAATTGATATACGAGCATTGATAACGTTAACTTTATGATAACTTAATTAAATACATTATTGGAGAGAATAGGATCGGGAAGTCGGTGTCGGAGGTCCGACTTCCAGCATCCCACCCTTGCAAATGTAGAGCCAAACCGTCCACAACACCATGTCCTATGGCCATTCGGACAGGTTGCCGTGGCGGCCGGCGGTTTCCCTTGTATAGTATAGGTAGGTGACGAGTATCAACAAAGGAAACCCTACCTTAGT
>CAJPIZ010003108.1:0-12332 GCA_905368565.1 Medioppia subpectinata
TTGAAGAACTCGAGAGCGAACTCAATGTCATTATCAATGAAACACAACACAAGAGGAAGTGGTCTCCAGAAGACTCAACATTTAGAGATATTCCAAGACTCGGATCAGATGTCAACACACGTGTGGATCACATGACTGTCGCCACCACTGGTTGGCCGCCAATTGAGAGACAAACAAATGATATAAACGAAGATATCAATGAATCAGATGAAGACATAAAGCCTGTACTGACACCAGAAAGTGATGGCATTTCATTGTCTGCAACTCAAGAGTTGGCCGTCACTGACAGCCATAGCAAGACATCACATGCCATACAATCGACAACATCTCACAAACCATCGGTTGATAACAGCAAAGCCTTAGTAGTAAAACGAGTGACCGTTGGAACAGCTTTGGTATCACAACCGATGACAACAACTGTTGGCAACAAATCCACTGTAAAAGCTATGCCGAAGACTACCGACGCGTATGAATGCGAGGCCAGTCTTCGGGCGCACAACCAATCGGTCGGACACTCGACGACATCAACCGAAGAGATTCGGCGAATGGATGAGACAATTGTGTCAAACTGTGCTATCATTAATACATTGGCTGTCAATTCGAAGTACACACCGAATCAATACACGAAACGTCAGCCAAAATCTATAATCCCTTTGACTCAGAGAATTGACATCACTTTAAATGAAGAGATGATATCTAGGAATGAGTTGGCCGTCACTGACAGCCATAACAAGACATCACTTGCCATACAATCGACAACAGCTCACAAACCATCGGTTGATTACAACAAAGCATTACAAGTAAAACGAGTCACCGTTGGAACAGCCGATCACAAGCCAAACAGTGTTGCCATTAATCCATTGGCTGTCAATACAAAGAAGTACCCGAAACTATACCCTAAACTTCAGCCAAAATCTACAATCTCTTTGACTGTTCCGACCACTGTATCGGCCAATCATCAGCCAAACACCGATACAAACCAAATATTGGTTGTGTTACCCATTAATCGAGTCACTACTGGATCAGCTCTGAGACCGCAATCCACGACAGGTGTTGGGAAAGTAGTTGACACCAAAAGCCCTGTTTATGTGTTGCCGAAGACTACTCAGGCGTTAAATGCAATCAAAATAAGTGATAAAACCGTGTTTTTAAGTCAAATCATTGATTCCGTGAATACTAATCAGCGCTTGAATACTACGGGAAGCGTACAATCGGTGGTCAAAAGCTATGATTTTCAGTACAAGTGTCCGACGGGCTGTGGATACGGAGCCGATGACAAGCCATCACTCGTTGAGCACATGAAAAACAAACACAAAGACATTCAAACTTTTGAATGCAATTCCAATACGTGTCGAGAGATGTATACAACACTACCGGAGCTGAAGAGACACATCACCGAAAAGCACTTAATCAGGCGCTATGTCTGCGATCGGGTTTTCAAAACTGGAAGTATTTTACGGCGACACTTGGATGGCGTGCACTCGACCCGTGAGTATCGGTGCGATTGGCCCGACTGTCAGCACAGGACCCACACAAAGGCGTTGCTACGCGCCCATAGGCTCACGCATAGCGCGGACAAGCCATTCAAGTGCCAGTGGCCGGGATGTGACTATAGGTGCAAAACACTTAGTCTCATGTGTAGCCATAGACGCACTCACGCCAAACGGCAGTTCGCGTGCGATTGGCCGCAATGTGACCGGCGTTTTAAAACCAAATCCAGTTTGAAGTTGCATTCAGTGGTACACAAGGGTTTGGTACCGCCGGCGCCACAATCGGCCGACAAATCTTATTTGTGCGCTCACGAGGACTGCGGCCAACGGTTCGCCACTAAACTTCAATTTGATAGTCACGTGAGAGCCGCGCACCCGACGGACCTGCCGTTTGGGTGCGATTATGAAAACTGTGACAAACGATACAAAAAGAGAAATGAATTATATCGTCACAAAAAGTTGACTCACTTGACGGTCGGCCGTCAGTTCCGGTGCCCGGAGTCGGGCTGTGGCCGAGACTTCAGGACTGATAAAGAAATGAAGAGACACTTGAATGACGTGCACTCGACCCGTGAGTATCGGTGCGATTGGCCCGACTGTCAGCACAGAACACATACCCAGAAGCAGATGAATAATCACCGACGCGTTCACAGCAACCATAAGCCCTACGCGTGTGATTCGCCCGGATGTGAGTATAGAGGCCACAGTCATGGCCTTCTCAGGAGCCATAAGATGAACTGTCACACCGAGCCCTCGTTGGCATGCGATTGGCCCGCTTGTGATTACAAGGGCCGCACTAAATTCCAGATTCAATTGCACAGAATGTCTCACACCGGCGATAAGCCCTACGAATGTGAATGGCCCGGATGTGATTACAAGTGCAGCACTACGTCCAACATTCAAGCGCACAGAATGACTCACACCGGAGATAAGCCATACGCGTGTGTTTGGCCCGACTGTGACCAACGGTTTGCCAAAAAAAGTACACTTAAAATACACGTGAGGACACATTCGGCGCCGGATATTGAGTGCGATGTCGACGGCTGTAAGTTTCGCACCCGATATAAGAAGACTATAGCATCGCATAAAAGATTAATTCATAAATTGTTTGTTTAAATATTTGTTTTGTATTTATAATTATTTGTTTTGTGTATATTTTGTGTCGTTTTTTCAATGAAATGTATGAATCCTTTTGTAAAACTATATAAAAGTCTAATTAATGAGTCATTAATAATGACTGAAGTGTTGACCAATTGATTGGCTCCCGAGTGTGTTGTAGAAGAGTTTATGCAAACGATATTAGTATTAATATAATATAGTTTTGGAATTTAATATTAAAATTGTTTATTCTATGTTAATATTATTTTAACTTAATTTTAAATCAAAATAATTAATTTAATTACAAATACAGTATTTAGTAATTATTTGAACGTAATTTATGTGAAGCCCTTATCTCTCAAAAGTAATGCTTTTGTTGACAAATAATACTTGTATTCAATGTTTGACTCAATTTTGGGTTAATTTTATCATTAGTTTTGATTTGAATTAAAGTTTTATTAATTAAATGAATGAATGATTAAAATGTGGTAAAAATGAGTGGTTTAATGAGCATGGTCAAATTGAATAATGATTTGGTGGAACAGTTGAGAGAAGAGATCCAAAGTCTTTGCAAAGAGTTGTCATTTGAGAGACAATTGAATGAAATGTTAGAAAATATCGCAAAATATTCATTGGATTTGAAAACCAATTGTTTTTGTGAACGAAATAAACAGACATTTGTTTTGTTGAATGATTTGCACTCAAAATACACTCAATTCAAAGATAATCAAAGACATGGATCAGATGGCGATACAGACACTCATCACAAGACAATCACCCGTAGAGGTCGGCCACGAAAAAGAGCGAAGACATCAACTGATGACACGACTGAAGACACTGTGATATCAGATGCGGAACCAATTGATGACAGCAATGATGACAGGGATTCAGACAATGAAAGCGACACAAAGAGATCACATGAAGTAAAGTCACGTCAATTCAAGTGTATATTCAATGCATGCGAACAATGGTTTGACACTCAGGAGGAATATCACAAACATTGGGATCAAATGCATTGCATATATCGATGTGTTGTCTGTAATACAGGTTTCGTAACCCAAGAGTTGCTCTCAACTCATGAGAAGGAATGTCCGCTAAAGCTATCGATTGGACCCATAGTTAAGAAGTCATTGATTGCAACCCAAGAACTGATTGCATATAAAGATTCCTTAACGACATCACCAAAGAGTAGTGAAACTGTTGGCAGAGATAATGATAATGACATTCATTTGTGTCCGAAATGTTTAACGAGTTTTCAAACAGAGAGACAATGTTGTGATCACATGGAGTTGTGTCCATACAAATGTGTATTCAATACGTGTAATCAATGTTTTCAAACACAGGAAGAATATCACAAACATTTGGATGACATTCACTGCAAATATCGGTGTATTGTTTGCGACCAGAGGTTTATTACCGAAGAGTCGTTTACAATACATCAATCCCAATGTCGGGCGCCGACAAAATCACTACACAATAAGCGTTCAGTCAAAGCGCGCGGACAACAGTCTAAGACCACCAAAACATATGTCCGGCGTTTGAAATACAAATGCAATAAATGTGAGAAACAATTTGTGTCACAGAAACGGCTCTCAAAACACGAGCTGACCTGCGGTTGTGACCCGAAACCCGTCAACGAACTGATCACACCGTATGTGTGCACTCGTGAGGGCTGTGGTAAAGGGTATACTTCGAGAAAATCTCTCTATAAACATACGTTAAGGCACGCGACAGAAAACGTGTCCTATGCGTGCGATGTCGATACCACTAATTCATCAAAACTTTAATTCAATTGTCATTTAAATCACAATTCAATCAAACATTTCATTCAAACTATTGTTTTGTAAATAAATAAACAGTTTTTTTCCTAAAGGTCTGGAGTTTACTATAACTTACGTCCAAAAATAGTTATAAAGCATTAATTATTAATAATTCAGTTTAATTTACATTAGATTTAATAATTTACAAATTTTATAATAAAAATTAATTATATTATAAAATAATCAATTAAATGGCAACTAATTTATGGCATAATATCGATAACACATTCATCTGTGGATCAGTTGACAAATGTATTGAGTCAATACTATTGCCAATACTATTGACTATTGTATTGAGTCATCACTTCGGGAGAGATATCTGTCGTAGTTTTGACACCGATTTGATGGTTAAGTAGTTGTTAAGGTGTCAGTTGTGTAGCCATAGAGTGGTCTCATCTAAACGTACGGCCATTTCTGTGGTGTTGACAATGGATTCAGTCTAAGAGTCTATTATCACATCTAATGAGAGCTGTTAATCGCTTTTATGTATCAATCGTTTGTGTGTCTTAAGCGCCGACATATGTTTGGTCTTAAAGACACAGCCCTTGCGATCGCACGGTATGTGCGGACCCGAGTGAACCAATTGGTGTCTATTAAGCACTACCGAGCCTTTAAATGCTTTGCCACAATCGGGCCAATGGCACACATGTGGCCGATCAGTGCTGTGTGTTGTCTGGTGACACCGGAGCGCCGTTAATGTCTTCGCCCTGTACTCACATGCGGGCCATTCGCATGATATGTGTGGCGCCGAGTGTACCACCAAATGATTGGCCAACGCGAACCTGTTTTTGAAACTCTGACCGCATTCGGGCCAATCACACGCGTAGGGCCTATCGGTGCTGTGCGAAGTCTGATGAGTTAGTGTGTGGACCCGCGTTTTGCCCCTATAGTCACAACCGGGCCATTCGCACGGGTAGGGCCTGTCCGAGCTGTGCACAACTGAATGCATCCGCACTGCTCGCCGGCCGTAACGAGTTTTGTAGTCACATCCGGGCCATTGACACGCGTGCAGGCGTTCACTGGTGTGGTAATAGCGCCGATGCGATGGCAACGACTCGGCCCTGAGTTGTCGGCCGCAGTTGGGTTCCGGACACCGGACCAGTTGGACGCCGCCCGGTGTGTGAACACACAGTTTGTGTTGTTTTAGTCTTCGACGGGTTGTGTACCGTCGCTGGCAATCGTCGTAATCGCACGCAAAGAACCGTTTAATTAATTGGTCCGACGCTTTGGGATCAGCTTCGATGACGCATACATTTACCGGCCGTTTGGCTGTCGATGATATCTTGTTGCCCACCAATTGTTCCCAATTCGTGACCACTCGTTGAGCGAGACTTTGTGTTTGATTTAAATTCAGACACTTTTTAATTGTTATGAATTTATTATCACTTGTTTTCGTAGACTTTACTCCACTGATAGTCTTCGGCATATAATGTATGGATTTTATGCCACCACTTGTCGTGCTCTCTGACATCGGAGCTGATCCAGCGGTGACTCGTCTGACAGTTATGTTTGACTTTGTTTTGGACATAACTATTAATAGTTTTGACTCTTCAGGTGCTGTCTGTGGTGTGGCAACTGATGACTGGTGTGAGTCTTCATTCGCTTCATGTGTTTGTGTCTCAACTGTTGACCCAATTGGTGGCCGAAGAGTGGTGTTCAAAGTCTTGTGATGAGTGTCTGTATCGCCAACTGATCCATGTCTTGGATTATTTCTGAATGTCATGTATTTTGAGTGCAAATCATTCAACAAAACAAATGTCTGTTTATTTCGTTCACAAAAACAATTGGTTTTCAAATCCAATGAATATTTTGCGATATTTTCTAACATTTCATTCAATTGTCTCTCAAATGACAACTCTTTGCGAAGACTTTGGATCTCTTCTCTCAAGTCTTCTGTCAAATCATTGATCAATATTTCACTCATTTTTACCACAATTTAATCATTCATTCATTTAATTAATAAAACTTTAATTTAAACCAAAACTAATGATAAAATTAACCCAAAATTGAGTCAAACATTGAATACAAGTATTGTTTGTCAACAAATGCATGACTTTTGTTACATAACTTACGTTAAGATAAATAAAACTTTATTATAAATTTAATTTATAGTTTATTCATTCAAAACATGTTAAATATTAGAAATAAAATGATAAAAATTTTTATAACAAAATAAATATCATTTAATTAACAGTAAAAAACATATGATTGATGTGTGAATCAGATTAATAGACAATAAATGGCAGAAACAACTCATTGCTGTCTCACATTTGGGATTTTCAACTAACTTTCCGGACAGTTATTATCAATCTGTTGTGTATTGTTAGCCATCAATACGTCCGACACTAACCATCACTCGCTCATCGCATGTCTTGAAACCAAGTCATCAATGATATGCGATAATAGGATATTGTCATCACTTCCCACAACACATCCAAACGCTATATTCTAATCATTTTTATGTATCAGTCGTTTGTGTGTCCGAAGAGCGGAAATATGTCTGGTCTTAAAGGCACAGCCCTTGCGATCGCACGGTATCTGCGGTCCCGAGTGAACCAATTGGTGATTCTTAAGCACTTCCGGGTATATAAAAGCTTTGCCACAATCGGGCCAATGGCACACATGCGGCCGATCGGTGCTGTGCTTTTTCTGGTGATGATTGAGTGCCGCCACTGTTCTGGCCATATGGCCACACGCGGGCCAATCGCACGCAATCTTCGGGGCCGAGTGTATCAGCAAATGCGTGGCCAACGCAGTCTTGTTTTTGAACCGTTTTCCGCATTCGGGCCAATCACACGCCACGGACCTGTCGGTGTTGTGCCGGAACTGATGGGCACGGGTTTGCCACACAGTTTTGCCCCTATACTCACAACCGGGCCAATCACAGGTCAGTGACCGGTCGGTGCTGTGTGTTATCAAATGCTGTCTAACCATGTTTTTACTTTTGCCCCTATAGTCACAACCGGGCCATTCGCACGGGTAGGGCCTGTCCGAGCTGTGCACAACTGAATGCACTCGCAATCCGTTGTTGTATCGGGTCTTGTACTCACATCCGGGCCAATGGCAAGCGTATAGACGTTTACTATTGTGGTAATAGAGCCGATGCGTGGACAGTGAGTTGGCACGTAGTTGTCGGCCGCAGTTGGGCTCCGGACAGCGGACCAGTTGATTACCGCCCGGTGTATGTGCTATCAGTTTGTGGTGCTTTAAATTCCAACGTCGTGCGTACCGGCGCTGGCAATCGTCGTAATCGCACGCAAACCAACGTTTGGTCAATTGGTTTGGCTTTTTTCCGTACATTTCCCGTTGTTTAGACTTGGGATTAGCTTCGGTGACATCGGGCGGACACAACTGGCCATCGGTGCCAATCCATCTGGCCTTCGAGTGGTCGGCAATCATGTGCTTCGACCGATTGGCCGATCGGGTGAACACTCGATCGCAACCAATGAATTGGCACTTAAACATATAGTGGGCGCTCCAGTGTTGCACATAACGGACCGATTGGGCAAAGAGTTTGCCGCAGCCGTTGTATTGGCATTCAAACAGTGGCGCGGATGCAGTGCCGCCGCGAATGCTGTTGGTATGGTGTGTGTCAACACTGGGATCGGTGTCGGCATAAGTGCGGGTGCCGTGCGTTTGGCGCATGTGTTGGGCCAGCGATTTGATTGACACACAAATCGTAAGGCACTCGCGATGACTGCACTCGTAGAGGGCGTGGATTTTGTGCCGGAGTTTCATGTGTTCGAAGAGAAATGTCTTGTCATTGGTTCCAAAAGCGCAGTCTTCGGCCAAACATTTGTACCGCAAATCTGTTTTGCCGTTCATTTCAACGCTTGTTTTCGGCAATTCATGGCTTTTATAGCTTATCTGAACCAACGGCACGTTTCCATCGCTTGTATTGTATGTCTTCTCGCAGATCACTATCGGTTCCGCGAGAGATGTCTTCGCGGGAGTCGAACTGAGCGCACAACTCATTGCCTTAAATACAATTGTCTTATTATCGGTGGCAACGGTTCCATTGAGTGCCGGTTTTGGCACAACTGAACGTTTGATCACATTTACGACCCGTTTATCTGTTTGAGGTAACCGTTGATGAGTTGCTGTTAATGTCTTGTTGGCCAGCAATTGGTCCGCATTAGTGATCACTCGAAGGCCAGATCTTTGTCCACAAAGAAGTTGTGTTTTGTTTAAATTCAGACATTTTTTAATTGTTATAAATTTATTATCACTTGTTTTCGTAGACTTGACTTCAATGATAGAGTTCGGCATATAATGTATGGATTTGTTGCCAACACTTGTCGTGGCCTCTGATACCGGAGCGGTTCCAGCGGTGACTCGTCTGGCAGTTATGTTTGGCTTTGTTTTGGACATAACTATCAATAGTTTTGACTCTTCAGGAGTTGTCTGTTGTGTGGGAACTGATGTCTGGTCTGAGTCTTCATTCATTGAAATATGATTTGTGTTTTGTGTCGAGTCTTCAGTGGATATGTCAACACATTCTTCATTCTCTGAACCATCAGTTGATCCGGTTTTGTCATCACTGGTGTTGTCATTCGCTTCATGTGTTTGTGTCTCAAGTGTTGGCCCGATTGGTGGCCGAAGAGTGGTGTTGAAAGTCCTGTCATCCGGGCGTGTATTTGTCTTCGGCCGGCATTTTGTGTTTTGAAGTTTGTTTTGATGTCTTGTGAGCAGTCCTTCGGTGGTAAACCTCTGGTCGCAAACAATACACCGATATTTGCGGTGAATGTCATCCAAATGTTTGTGATATTCAGACTGTGTTTCAAACCATTGGTTACATGTAATAAATACACACTTGTATGGACACAACTCCACAGACAAATGTATGTCATTATCATTATCTCCGCCATGAGTTTCACTACTCTTTGGTGATTGCGTTAAGGAATCTGTATTTGCAATCAGTTCTTGAGTTGCAATCAATGGCGTCTTAATTATGGGTTCAATCGATGGGTTTGGCGGACATTCCTTCTCATGAGTTGAGAGCATCTCTTGGGTTACGAAACCTGTATTACAGACAACGCATCGATATATGCAATGCATTTGATCCCAATGTTTGTGATATTCCTCCTGAGTGTTGAACCATTGTTCACATGTATTGAATATACACTTAAATTGACGTGACTTTACTTCATGTGATCTCTTTGTGTCGCTTTCATTGTCTGAATCCCTGTCATCATTGCTGTCATCAATTGGTTCCGCATCTGATATCACAGTGTCTTCAGTCGTGTCATCAGTTGATATCTTCGCTCTTTCTCGTGGCGGACCTCTACGGGTGACAGTCTTCTGATGAGTGTCTGTATCGCCAACTGATCCGAGTCTTGGATTATCTCTAAAAGTGATGTATTTTGAGTGCAAATCATTCAACAAAACAAATGTCTGTTTATTTCGTTCACAAAAACAATTGGTTTTCAAATCCAATGAATATTTTGCAATATTTTCTAACATTTCATTCAATTGTCTCTCAAAATGTATTTTGAGTGCAAATCATTCAACAAAACAAATGTCTGTTTATTTCGTTCACAAAAACAATTGGTTTTCAAATCCAATGAATATTTTGCAATATTTTCTAACATTTCATTCAATTGTCTCTCAAATGACAACTCTTTGCGAAGACTTTGAATCTCTTCACTCAACTCTTCCACCAAATCATTGATCAATATTTCACTCATTTTTACCACAATTTAATGAAACATTTCATAAAAAATTATTGTTTGTAAACAAATGCATGACTTGTCAGACAAGTCTTGTCTGCACACAAGCCATAAATTAACTTAACTATAAATTACGTTCAAATAAACATTAAATTCAATTCAATTTACAATTAGGTTATTATAATATCTGTCAATTAAATTGTAAGTTACTATTAATATAAAAATTTTTATATTACACAGTTTATATTATACCACAAATCATTACAATTAATAAAAACTAAACAATTTTACTCCAATTTATGAATTACTTTCTTATGTGATATTAAATTCTGTTTATATTTAGTGCTAAACTGACAGCCCTTCACATCACACGCTATGTCTGGTCCCGAATGAAACACCAGATGTGCGGCCAAATCCTGTCCGGTCTTAAACCTGAGGTCACATCCGGGCCAATGACAGGCGTGCGACCGATCCGTACTGTGGCGGCGCTGGTGCCTCCGAAGTAGTTCTACACAATAGCTCTTGTAATCACATGCCGGCCAATCACAAGTCACTGTCCTGTCAGCGGTAGCGCTATGAATGCGGCGGTGACTGTCCAGCAAACTCTTTGTTTTTGTCTTGTGCTCACATCCGGGCCAATCGCACCGATACACACGAGTCGAGTGCACGCCATCCAAGTGTTTGCGTAATAAACGCTGCGCTTTGAAAGTACGACCGCAGCCGGCCTTAGGACACGGGTAGCCGCGCGGGTCAGTGAACGCGTGAACATTATATCTGTGATTCTCTAAACCCGATCGACATTTGTACCGTTGGCCGCAGTCCTGGTGTGGGCACACATACGGCCGGTCCGTTGACTCGGCGCTGGGTTTGCAACACCTCTCGTGTGGCGTCAGAGCCCTTACGGTCGGGAACCGCTTCCCGCAGACCAGACATCGATGTTTAAAGTGATTGTCGTCTAAGTGTTTATGCAGTTCTTCGTCGGTTTGAAAGTGTTGTCCGCACTCATGGTATGGACACCGATGGCCGCAACGGGCTTTGGGTCTGCCGTGCGTTAGGTATAGATGTTTTGCGAGTAGTTCTTCGCTGCCAAATGTCATCCAACAGACATTACATTCATAGTGGCGGTCATCTTCGGCAACAGGTTTCACAACTGATCCTATCGTGTCTTCGGGTATTGTTGTGTCGAGTATTGTCTCACTTCGCGGTCGACCGATTGGTTGACAATTAGTCTCCGGCGTTACTATCGATTGATTATTTACGCAAACCTTTTCATGTCTTGAGAGCAGCTCTTCGGTGACAAACCTCTGGTGACAAACAATACACCGATATTTGCAGTGAATGTCATCCAAATGTTTGTGATATTCAGACTGTGTTTCAAACCATTGATCGCATAATGAGAACGAACAGTGATATATGTGTGGACACGACTTCTGGTGAAACACCAGCTGTTGTTGTGATTGAAAAACAATTGAACATTTGAAACACATGTGAGAAACTGTCTGTAGTCTGTCAACTGATCCGCTGTCGATATTCATGTGTATATAACTCTTAGCGGTTGTCTTCGATGTACAGGACTTCTCGTGTCTAAACAATTCACTCCATGTCTGAAAACATTGTCCACACTTCGGACACAAATCTACGGCTTTCTTATCATTGCCTTCGGGAACAGTATTACCACTCATTGCCTGTGATATCGTCGACGACTTTATGGTCTCAACTTTCGCTAAACTCTTCGCCGTTTTATCAATGGTTTGCTGTTTTTGGACCAACTCTTCGGTTGTAATCAATTGTTTGGTTGAAATGCAATCCGTTTCGTGTGATTGTAGTCTCGGAACCGATCGTGTCTTGTGTTTATCTGATCTCACGATGTCTTCAAGTCTTTGTAACCCAACTCTCGATCTCGTGTTCGGCCAGAGTTTATGTCTTGTGTTTTGTGTCGAGTCTTCGGCCGATATGTCAACACATTCTTCATTGTCTGAACCATCAGTTGATCCGTTGTTGTCATCATTAATGCTGCCATCGATTGAGTCTTCATTTGTGTCATGTGTTTGTGTTTTAAATGTTGATTCAATTGACGACTGAAATGTAGTTTTGGTAGACTTGTGATTAGTGTCTGTATCGCCAACTGATCCATGTCTTGGATTATCTCTAAATGTGTGGTATTTTGAGTGCAAATCAGTCAACAAAACAAATGTCTGTTTATTTCGTTCACAAAAACAATTGGTTTTCAAATCCAATGAATATTTTGCGATATT
>CAJPIZ010003109.1:0-12330 GCA_905368565.1 Medioppia subpectinata
TCTTCTAAGGCACTCCATATCCTTTGGTCGCTGTATTCGCCAAAAGGATCCAAATTTCTTCTGACACTTCCCGTGAAGACCACCGGATCCTGAGGTATGATTGAGACATTTGATCGCAAGTCATGCAAACCTATTGATCCCGTGTTAATGCCGTCCATAACTATTTCCCCCTTTGGCTCAACCATACGAAACAGCGCTGATATGATGGACGACTTGCCGGCGCCCGTCCGCCCGACTATCCCTATTTTCTCTCCACTCTCTACAACACAACTCAAGTTCTTGAGCACCGGTTTGTCTGATCCCTCGTAGTATAGACTTATATTCTTGAGCTCTATCTCTCCCTTCTGTGGCCAATCGGGAGGGGGTTTACGGCTATCATGTGCTGTTAGGGCCGCCTCTTGTGGTAGTTTTGAGTATTCAATGATGCGCTCGACTGACACCATCTGACTCTCCACATCAGCCGACTGTCGGACCGCCCAATTAGTCAATCCCATTAACATTAGGCCTAATTATTTGTTAAATGAATATCAATGAGTTGTTTTTAATTAGTAATGAAATAATTTAAGCTTAATTATCGAAAATATTTATTATTTGTGTATGATTATTTTACTACTCTTTGGGTAATTATGGGAATTTAATATATTAGAATTAATTTTAAAATGTTTTTTGACTTATTGGCCGTTATGGCCAGGCAGGCGTTTTACTATCAATATCGTATGTTGCAAATCGTATCTTACGACTACGATGCTCTGCGATAAAGATTCGATCGCATATTACTAAACATTTTAGCATTATCGTAGACTTTACTAGAAATCGCAGAGTTATTTAATACCATAGCAACAGCATAACCAAATAACAAAACATAGTGTACATAAACAACGTATGCCATTATGCTAACACATTGTTATTCACACAACATTTCATAATGAATATATTAATAATAATAACTGTTATTTATGCTACAATTATTTAATTCTGTGTACAAACTGTGTATATATAGTCTAAAATATATAAAAACGAATAATTATTACAATAATTAACACATTTACGACACCTCAATAGCTGTCGTAAATATTTACGAAAATATTTGTTTATTTTTGGTTTGCAATGTTATGATGAATGCATTGATCGTACGAAGGGTTTGGGAGTGATGTCATGTGATCAAATTGTGCGACAATTGTAATCTCAAGTTAAGAATTGCGGCTATGAATGCATTTTGTCGCATCTTAGTTCCTATGATCGCAGAACCTTCTCACTAAGCCACACTAAAATTGTATTTCTATGTAAAATCTCTTATTAATATTTTATTTTCAATAAGGGGAGATATCGAGTTAAAACAACTAACATTCAGAATATTTGTATAGGTAATTATTTTATAAATAAATTAAAGGTAAATATTGAATAATCATATATAATTATATAGAATTATCTGTCAAGGGGACATCGCTAAAAACGTTATTGGGTGGTTTAAGGGTGTGAAAATTTTTTTGTAGCATGCGTTTAGATACAGCTATTTGCTGCAATCCATGCCCAGACTGTAACCTTTATACGAAAAAAGTGGGGGGAAAGGCCGTATGTTTGTAACATTTGTTATAAATTATAAGTACCTAGCTATTAATTTACTGGTATTAATAGATATGAAAAGTATCAAAAAAATAGGTAAAAAGTAAAATTATTTCAATGTTAAAAATTAATTCTAGTAAACAAGTTTTTTACCCAATATGACCGTTAACATTTTAAAACATTGATTTATAAAATTTACCAAATTTACTAATTTTAATTGGGATGGCTTTATTGCGATAAAACTACTGGTGCTATGGATTAGAAAAATGCTATTGAGTTTAACAAAATTTTAAAATAGTGAAAATGTTATGGATAAATTCACATACATGTATATATTGTAAAAATAGTACACAGTTGCATATCGTTGCTTTAAAAAATCATGTAGAATAGAGTTCATTACAACTCAAAAATGAAAGTATAATGCAAAATAAACCTGATGATAACGCGAGACCCGCATCTCCAGCTCCCAACTGATCAGGAAATGCCATAAATACGACAAATATTATTGTTATATATAGAAAACACAATCCGTCTGTAAATAAAGCAAATGCACGGCTAGCAGTGTTGACGAGCATCCAGGTGGCCGAGTGATCATCTTGGTAGACGTAGAATTGTTTTTCAAACATCTCCTGCGCCCCAAAGGCCCTAACACTGGCCAACCCATTGAATGTAGTGCTCACGTGTGAAACCACTGGACTACGGCCTATAAATTATTGTAGTGATTACTATTTTTAACCACAATTTAGCCATGAATAATGTGGTTTATAGGATCGTTATGCCCTATATGATTCTATAAACCACGTGTGTAAACCACACTACTTATTTTGTAATTGCGAATCTTAGAATATTTTCAGAGTACATAATTTTCAAGAATTACCGTATTACCCCGCTTATAGGTGCATGCACTTATATGTGAGTTTTCACACAAGGGGTGCACCTATATCCGGATATAGGTGCGGTAGTTTTTGGCACATTTTTACTTTTAATTGAAATTTACATATGCCTTAAAATCAAAATCGTATGACTTGTTATTAAACTTTGAACTCTAAAATATTACTTTAAATGTTAAAAATGTATATGTATTTTATTATCAATTGGTGAGTTTCATGAATAAGGCGAACAAAAAAGATGCAAATTCTTAATGATGTTCACTATTTCAAAGGACAATAATAATTATCACAATTATTTTATATGTGTTTAGCCTTAGTTGAGTGAAAAAGTTTTTGTCATTCATTGATTAATTTATAATTTTTTGTGAGTCTGCATATTAAATAAGTCATGCATTTGCTGCCCTATTCATAAATAATGAGTACATTAATGTGAAATATTTCATATAATGGAATCTGAAGTTATCATTGATTATTCAGCGGCCAAAGATCAGATGAATGGAATTCTTGAAGAATTTAAAGATTTATCTTAAATTATTAAATAATCTATCATTTATGCATTAATTTATTAAATTTTTATAAATAATTTTAACAAATAAATATTAGCGCACTTATATGTGATTTTTACACAAGGGGCGCACTTATATCCGGATATAGGTGCGGTAGTTTTGGTGACATTCAAAATCTGTGAAATTCACTTATAAGTGCATGCACCTATAAGCGGGGTAATACGGTAGGAGGAACTTTTATTAAATTTCAAAACAATTCAATATTTCCAAGCTATTTTAAAAAATAAATCTTTCAGTTAATATGCTAATTATATATTAACTGTTAAAGCATTAAAGTATCAAATTTAAAATATTAAAAACATGTGAAAATTTCACATTTTTATAATAATTTAGGGTAACCTTTCAAATGTTAGACTAAATTAAACATCCATTAGATTTTTATGTTTGAATATTTCAATGGAATTCTCATCCCGTGCTATAATACATTTATTATAAAGACTGTTTAGCGAATCTAACAATTGGGAAAAGAATTGTTGTTTTATACTTTTGAAATTATAAAAATAACAATATTAGATGTGTTCAAACAATTAAAATTGATTTTTAAAATTTGATACATTCCTCGAATTGGGGTTAAGGCAGAAATTGTTTGCAAGCCTTATTCTTAATAAAACGTACTTAAACCTTCGATCCGTTTAATATCCCTAGCTGCTTTAATGTAAATAGACCTGGTAGCTAAAACTATTATTATAATGATAATTGTTGGTATAATCATGTATGGATTAACGATCGCGATAATTATTATTTCACCGATACTTTGAGTCAGACTCTAAGCAACCAAAATGATAATAAAAGATAATTAATTTAGAGGAAATTCAAACTTATTTGTTATGCAAAATAATTAATTACCAAGTTTAGGTTAAACGCTGTACTTGGCAGTTGTTCATCGATTGTACCAACATCTTTTGAAAACCTATTTAATATCCGACCTATTGATTATAATAAATATTATTAATTCGAGTAATTAATGCAATAAATAACAAACCAACTGGGTTGCTGTCAAACACAGATATCGGAGCCCGTAATAGACGGTAGAATATAGTGTTGTGGAGATTAACTGAAGCCCTCATAAACATCACAAACCATGTGATGGCTCTCAATAGGGATGCGATGAACAGCGCGGCCATCATTGAAGAGTAGATAATCACATCTCTGTTCTGATCAAAAGTGTTAATGTTATTTGTGTTTTGATTGTTGTTAGTCCTGTTGTAAAAATGAATATTTTGAATTACACATGCTCAATAAATTCCATTTACTTACCATTGTGTTAGAAAATAGTCTGATCCATGAGAAATAGCTTGAGCAACGATTGTAAATATTAGCGTAGTACAAAATAGAAACGGTTTAGCGCCTGCCGTAATAAACATGCAATATACTTTGCCAGATATTGTACCCGTCTCTCGAAACTCTTCAGATATTGTTAGTTTGTTGTTTTGATTTTCATACTTAGAGAAATATACATTTTATTAAAAGTTCATTTTCTGTAAAATGTTATTACATTAATCGGCAAATTCTCTGACACTAAAGTGTTCTGGGATTTTATTTTAATGCCGTGGCTGTCCTCCCTATTCTGCTCTGCCTTATCGTCCGCTTCCCTCTCCTGATCGCTGAGAATAGACATGAAGTCTAAGCCCCGGGACTGGAGCTCATCATAGGATCCCAATCCCAGACACTTTCCCTCGTCGTTCAAAACCAATATTTGTGTCGCTTTTCGTATGAATTGGATTTGATGTGTGACTAGAATACGGATTTTGTCGCACAAGTAGTCGACTATACATCTGGTGTTCATTATATCGCGAATACATTATATGTTAGACTTATTTGTAATCATAATTATAACAATCATTGCATTACTTATCAAATATATGTTCGGCAACACTAGTGTCGACAGCACTCAACGGGTCGTCCATTAATACGATGTCTGAGTTCCGGTACAGAGCTCTACATATAACACAAAAATTAAAAATAATTGTTAGTATAACTCAATTAAAGAAAAAATTTTGATAAAGGACCAAGTTCAATTTTAATGCATAAATGGCCAAAAATTTAAAATAAAATTATTTATTTTATTTACAATAATAATTAACATTTTAATTATAATTAATATTCATATAATTGAACTAAAATTAGAACCCACAAAATCATAAATAACGTACAAAATTAATAGTGAATTTCTTAATTTTGGTATAACTTTGCCGATTACGTCGGAATTGGGAAATTCTTTTAGAATATTATTCCCCTCATCCATACCTATCCATTGATATATAATATGATATACTTATTTATAGAAAACAAGATTTGATATTCAAATTTTCCCCGATAAAAGTGGTCACTGCGGCCACACCCGAGGTCATCGAACCATAATAAATATATTAGTCATTTCCTATTTTAATGTACTTTCTTTTTATAATAATAATTCCCGGTTGCACCGTGACCAGATTTGAACATTGTCGTTTATGTCAATTAATTTATACCTATAGTAGTTTTGAACTCCACTTACTGTGAGTCTGTGAGAATTAATTTTATTATCGATAACAATTTCAACTACAAGTTAGATTGGAATCCACTAATTTAAATTATAAAAAAATAATTTCAGGTAATTTATTATGGATATTTATTATAATAATGTTATTCATAATTTCCAAATCCTTTTTCTTAACTTATGTATTTTATTATTTTAAAACTGCAATTTTTTATTAAAGTAGGCAAAGATTATGGTTTGTTTGGTAATAAATATCAAGTGGCATTGGAGTTCATGGACCATTATTTTTATATTTTTTATTTGTAATAAAACTTATTTTATGACATTAACTAAAGATAATGCGGACAATAAATAATATGTAATAGTTTTAAATGCAATACACAAACCTGGCTAACGTGATGCGGGCCTTCTGTCCCCCCGATAGCGATACCCCTCTCTCACCGACTAATGTCTTGTCTCCGAACGGAAATATCTCAAAGTCTCGTTCCAAAGCGCACACCTCTACCACTCGCTTATATCGGGATTCATTATATTCGGCTCCAAAAAGTATATTATTTTGAACACTATTATTGAAACTCCAGGACTCCTGACAGGCATAGCTTATCGATCCCACAGTTTCTATACTCCCCGACAGAAGCGGCAGTTCGTTAAGGATTGTCATCAATAATGAGCTCTAAATATAAAATTAATAATTTGTATTTTAACTATAATCTAATTGTATGCATACCTTTCCGGCCCCCACGGGTCCGATCACAGCTAATAAGTCACCGGGTTTTAAATGAGCTGAAATGCTCTGAAGCGTTGGATACGGACTTTCCTGTAAATAATTTATAAATTATAAAAAACATTATTACAAAGTATTATTTCATACATCACTCCATTTGGCTGTTATGTCATTAATGGATACTTCGGGCAATTGTTTATTATTTGTTTTACTTTTAGATAATTTAGTTGTGTTTTGAAAAGATTTTATTTGTGTTTCTCCGAATTGCAAAAATTTCTGCAACAATATTAAATATTTTTATTATATAACTTTTACAACATGATCAATATTACTTGTATTCTATTGCAAGAAACTAATAACTCTGCACCAAAGGCGATTGATTGTGGGAAGTACAAGGTCATATTGCCTTTTACGCTAGCAAATAGCATCGTTGACACAAATACAGTCTTAGCGGTCAGTACATTACCGGTGAGTACCAAGGTGATAAAACTGATAAATAAGATCAATTTGGATGCCATACTATACAACGACATATTAATTGCTTTTAGAAAGCAAAACCTTTGAATGCACGCCACTTCCTGTCTAATAGTATTGAAAATTATATATCAATCTAAATCAAAATGATAGAGTCATCGACTGCTTCTCCGGAACATTTGAAGTAATAAAATTGGAATAAAACAATTAATAAGAAAATCGGTATAGTGAAATGGCAATTAGGTTAATTTTGTGACTTGGCTAGATGTTGTAAACATTTTCATGTAACCGCTAGGTCTTTTGTACTTATTGCCCCTCAACTGTTCTCAAACTAATCCGCTTTCCAGGAATTCAGGCACCAGTTAGAGTGACCAACTCAAAAAATAAAAAACCTGTACATTTCCTATACTTTCATCATATATTCCGAGACATTCCTGTACATTTTAGTAAACTTCCCTGTACTCTCACCTGGATTAATTTTCCCAACAGAGTGTAATTATATATAATCATAATTTGTACAAACCATACATCGCATTCTTGTACAGATAGCTTGAATATATTATAACGAGACAAATTAATTTAAATTAAAAATATAAACGTATTTAAACTACAATTTTGACAAAATTAAAAGAAAATTGCATAATTTAGATTGAAAACCAATAATATTGCTATAAATGTATAATACTTTGATCTAATTTTTATCAATTTCTCACCTGGACATTATATAGTACAGGCGAGACTCATGCCTGTACACTAAACAGATTGTCCAAAACTTGTACTCTACATGCCAAACCTGTACAGTTGGTCACTCTAGCACCAGTACTTTTACCAAAGCAATCCATAACCTATTATCCAGAATCGGTCCATATTTGCCTAAACTAACCCACAACAACAACTCTCAAATAAATCACATCAAACCCTTTCTAACGGTTCTATATTCACAGGACTGGATGAGAAGGCATTTAAAAACCACACCACAAGAGCTTCAACTCTTCACTTAGTGTTAAACCAAATAAATTGTTAACCAACCCAGTTATATTGTTAACCACAGTGTATATCCTAATAAACATTATCACCAAAGCGCTTCCAGCAGTAGTTACGCTCAACTGATCTCAAGACTACCGGTTAAGTATAAATTGGTAACAGCTTATCACACAAGCGATTCCCGACTTCACAACCCTTTGTTTACAACACTATTTGTTTCTAACTGTGTGACCATCGGTTACCGTTTGTTCAACAAACGCCGAATAATAATATCGCCACCGCTTAGCAGCGATACAGCACACGAGGTTACGACAATTTACATAAGATATATAAAGCATAACATTTTGGTGAATGTCAATTAATTCTGACTGATTAGTCATTCATATAAGAAAAACTATTTTTCAATGCTATACACAGTAGTGAATGTTTACAAACAGGGTTATAACTTTCCCGCTTCTGGCCATTGTCACATTTTAACACTTGACTATTGATCAGACATCCATATGAGATCTAGGTACATCAAGAAACTAACAAATTTCCCGATTTAACGTTATATAGAGAATATGTTGAGACATTTTATGTAAAATTACAATATTATCACAATATCAACGCTTCCAGAGTAGCAGTTATTGAAACATTCTTTTTTGTATTGAAGACCAATATTTGATAGTATATAATCAAATGACGTGTTTTAAATATTTATAAATTACTTTCGTGCCTCAGCCACGAGGTCTGCGAAGGGCTGTTCCCAGGAATACATTTTGATGACTCGCATACCGGATATGATCTCAACCATATGCCGGAGCCGATTGTCAGTGAGCTTAGCCGTCAGTAGTCTAAGTAATTAATAGAATGAATGGATTTGATCAATTTAGTGGCTTATTTTATGAAAAAAATATATTTATAACGTGCACAAACCTAACTTTTGAAAACATTTTGCCCATGAACAATTGAAATACAATCAGTAAAATTATTAAACCAACTGGCACCAAACTGGCCCATCCCATATATGTGTACATTATATATATAATGATAACCGTCTGAATGGGTGCTATTATAAAATAACTGGCGAACAATCCACACTAAAATTAAGTAATTATCATAATACTATTAGGTATAATTAGTACTTGGCAAATTGGAGTAATTATATACCCCTTCAAATCGATTTACATCGTTGGACATTAGGTTTATAATTTGACCCGTATTTGCCTTTTCCAGTGATAGCTGGTTTAATTTGAGCGACTATTTATAAGATTATATAATTAAATTATACTTCAGCTATAAATATATTTTTAAAATAAATAACCTTTTTATATATTAGGGTACAGCAGGCACTACGGGCCCGCATTCCCAGTTGCGTAAAACGGTTTAAGATGGTATAAAACAAAATCGCATACAATATGGTGCATAGACACACACCTCCGGCCGCAACACAAGCATGGTCATATGTAATAAGCACAGCGCCAGCAAAATAATCAATAACATATCCGAGCATTAAAGACTGTACCATTCGGACCGTACACTCCTATATTTTATAAAATAAATATTTATAAAATATTTTGACTATACTTAAATCTATTTCAAAAATAACTGTTTATGGATTAGGATATTATGACAATTTACTAAATAACTCACGATAAATAAAAGCAACAAAAATGGTAAAATATGGTATTTAGCAAACGTTTTAAATAAAGCAATATACAATCTTGGTGTTTGTTTCTTTAGTTCAATGTCCCAATTTCTACATTTAAAAATGTTAATTAAAATAAAGTAATTATAATACTATCTTTTTAACATATTCTTTAAAAATAATATAATGCTTATTACAAAATGAAATAAATAATATTTGTGTGCAAAACCTCTCTAAACATTGAACCAAATACTCGGAGGCGTCGTATTGTGAGCACCGATACATGTCTTCAAAATCCAAACGATTATTCCGCAAACACTTTACAAATAATGGGTACATCCACCTAGTTAACAAAATTTTCATAAATAATTTATTTATTTAAACAATTTTAAATAATTATTCATTGTACAATTAAACAAAAATTAAAATAATTGTTTGGATTTTGAAGACATGTATCGGTGCTCACAATACGACGCCTCCGAGTATTTGGTTCAATGTTTAGAGAGGTTTTGCACACAAATATTATTTATTTCATTTTGTAATAAGCATTATATTATTTTTAAAGAATATGTTAAAAAGATAGTATTATAATTACTTTATTTTAATTAACATTTTTAAATGTAGAAATTGGGACATTGAACTAAAGAAACAAACACCAAGATTGTATATTGCTTTATTTAAAACGTTTGCTAAATACCATATTTTACCATTTTTGTTGCTTTTATTTATCGTGAGTTATTTAGTAAATTGTCATAATATCCTAATCCATAAACAGTTATTTTTGAAATAGATTTAAGTATAGTCAAAATATTTTATAAATATTTATTTTATAAAATATAGGAGTGTACGGTCCGAATGGTACAGTCTTTAATGCTCGGATATGTTATTGATTATTTTGCTGGCGCTGTGCTTATTACATATGACCATGCTTGTGTTGCGGCCGGAGGTGTGTGTCTATGCACCATATTGTATGCGATTTTGTTTTATACCATCTTAAACCGTTTTACGCAACTGGGAATGCGGGCCCGTAGTGCCTGCTGTACCCTAATATATAAAAAGGTTATTTATTTTAAAAATATATTTATAGCTGAAGTATAATTTAATTATATAATCTTATAAATAGTCGCTCAAATTAAACCAGCTATCACTGGAAAAGGCAAATACGGGTCAAATTATAAACCTAATGTCCAACGATGTAAATCGATTTGAAGGGGTATATAATTACTCCAATTTGCCAAGTACTAATTATACCTAATAGTATTATGATAATTACTTAATTTTAGTGTGGATTGTTCGCCAGTTATTTTATAATAGCACCCATTCAGACGGTTATCATTATATATATAATGTACACATATATGGGATGGGCCAGTTTGGTGCCAGTTGGTTTAATAATTTTACTGATTGTATTTCAATTGTTCATGGGCAAAATGTTTTCAAAAGTTAGGTTTGTGCACGTTATAAATATATTTTTTTCATAAAATAAGCCACTAAATTGATCAAATCCATTCATTCTATTAATTACTTAGACTACTGACGGCTAAGCTCACTGACAATCGGCTCCGGCATATGGTTGAGATCATATCCGGTATGCGAGTCATCAAAATGTATTCCTGGGAACAGCCCTTCGCAGACCTCGTGGCTGAGGCACGAAAGTAATTTATAAATATTTAAAACACGTCATTTGATTATATACTATCAAATATTGGTCTTCAATACAAAAAAGAATGTTTCAATAACTGCTACTCTGGAAGCGTTGATATTGTGATAATATTGTAATTTTACATAAAATGTCTCAACATATTCTCTATATAACGTTAAATCGGGAAATTTGTTAGTTTCTTGATGTACCTAGATCTCATATGGATGTCTGATCAATAGTCAAGTGTTAAAATGTGACAATGGCCAGAAGCGGGAAAGTTATAACCCTGTTTGTAAACATTCACTACTGTGTATAGCATTGAAAAATAGTTTTTCTTATATGAATGACTAATCAGTCAGAATTAATTGACATTCACCAAAATGTTATGCTTTATATATCTTATGTAAATTGTCGTAACCTCGTGTGCTGTATCGCTGCTAAGCGGTGGCGATATTATTATTCGGCGTTTGTTGAACAAACGGTAACCGATGGTCACACAGTTAGAAACAAATAGTGTTGTAAACAAAGGGTTGTGAAGTCGGGAATCGCTTGTGTGATAAGCTGTTACCAATTTATACTTAACCGGTAGTCTTGAGATCAGTTGAGCGTAACTACTGCTGGAAGCGCTTTGGTGATAATGTTTATTAGGATATACACTGTGGTTAACAATATAACTGGGTTGGTTAACAATTTATTTGGTTTAACACTAAGTGAAGAGTTGAAGCTCTTGTGGTGTGGTTTTTAAATGCCTTCTCATCCAGTCCTGTGAATATAGAACCGTTAGAAAGGGTTTGATGTGATTTATTTGAGAGTTGTTGTTGTGGGTTAGTTTAGGCAAATATGGACCGATTCTGGATAATAGGTTATGGATTGCTTTGGTAAAAGTACTGGTGCTAGAGTGACCANTATTAAGGAATTAGAGATTAATATCTGAAAAGAGTATTAAAGTTATTATTCATTTATTTTGTTCATTCATTCAACAAAAATAAAGTCTTTTTCTTATTATTATTCCACTTATTCTCTTCACTCGTCTTTAAAACTGTTAGATATTTATCGCAAAATAATTTATTTTCCAAACGACTTACTATTTATATGTAATATTTTAAATGCAATTATGATTATATGATAAGAGGAAGGGATATATAATTTATACACATTTTTTACAGTCGGACCCATTTGTCACTTTTTGCAGTGAAAATTGCTGTGAAAAACAATACACTGTTATATGGTTTTAGTACTAACAATTGCTCCTCAAATTTTTGGGTAAATACATTTAACCAAAATGGTTAAAACTTGCAAATGTGTAAAACTATTTAACCACTTGTGGGTGAATGTGTCATTTTGTGGACGTATTGTGTGTGAGTCTTAGTGATGGATA
>CAJPIZ010003110.1:0-12327 GCA_905368565.1 Medioppia subpectinata
ACAAATTATCAAAGCTGTACATGATTTACATGTAATATACGATGAGATAGGCGAATATGATGGTATATATTGGGGTAAATTTTTGATGCTAATCTGGTCCCTGATTAGTTATATCGTTGCAATAGAAAATATAATTTAATAGTAAAAACTTTGTAATTTAGTAATAACTGTAAAATTTAACAAAATAATTAGCATAAAATTGTGAATATAATTATAATTCATTAAATGTTTGTATAGTTTTAAGTCTAATTTATATAAATGTAAGACAGCTGTAAATTTATAGCAATACAAAACGCATAATTAAATTTGATGCTAGCTCAATTTCTTTTGGTTTATTTTATAATAGTTTGTATATTATTATATTTGTCAATATTATTTATTTTTGGACTGTAATAGATAATATATTAGTTATATATCGGGTAAATAATTTAGGCAAAAAGTCCCAACAATGTGTTTTTTCAAATATATGAATTATTAAATATAATTAGTTTTACATGAACATTTAATAATTTGCAAGATTGCAAGATTAATTTTAACAAGTTAATCTAAAATATAATTTATTATACTATAGTTTTTTTAAAATAATTAATCTCTCTCTCTCTCACTCATTAAACACAATTAACTAATTATTTTATACCGTAATATCACAGCTGATGGACACGGATTTGATCACCAAATACCAGATCCGAGGCCGGGATCTGATGCTACACATGTCAGCCATTAATAAACATCAACTAAAACAACAACACCGAGAGAGTGGCCAGTCGTCCTGTTTTACAGTTCCCATTGTACGCAAACACCACACCCGCGACCACAGCGAGGCTCACATCAAAATATACGACTCTTATAACGAGGACATAATGGATGTGATCGGCTATAAAGTGCCCAAAGAGTGCCATATTATGGCTTAATGTATGGCCAAATAGTTGTGATTGAATACTATGTTTGAAATGTGTGTATATTTTTTCTGTGCAATAAATTGTATGAAACGGAAATAAATTGATTTTTATTGAAACATTATTTTTAAAATTATTGGATGAAAACCTTTTATTTTACTCTACATTGAATATATAATATGACAATGTTACAAATATAATAATATACTTAAAGTTGTCTAATTTCACACAATTGGGACCATGTTTTTAGTTGTGTGAAATTATAAAATTTGAAATTATAGATAGAAATGTTGCATCATTTTTTTCAATTGTCTATACATATACATGATTTCTAAACATGATTTTCATAATAGACTGTAAACAATGGTTGGCAATGAGTTATTTCAGTGATTCACAAACCAACATTTACACATTTTGTTAGAAATTTATATTTTCATTGTTTTACACTAATTTTTATTCACAAACTTGCCTGAAATCATGAAAAATTGCTTGCATTATAATGTGAAAATATAATATGCTTCCTATGCACACCATGTTAAAACAATCACATTTCTGTGTGAAAGTGACATTATAGAGCTGTGAAATTAACCCATACTAAAACATATACCCCACGATGGGGTTAGTGATATTTGTGAATTTAGACAACTTGTGAAATAGTACAATGTGAAAATATATCACTCTAAGTGTAATAAAATACATTATTTGAATGTTTTTAAAATATATTGATAGTTAATGATAGATAAATAGCTCAATTATTTTCATTAAACACAATATGGTGAATATAATTATCTATAAATAATATGTAAAATTAATTAATTATGTTTAATTTAATTGTACTAGTAATATTTGCATACCTCTGTGCCCCGGGTATAATTTATGACAAATAGTGTCCAGCAGTGAAATCCAACATTTCGTAACGCATTTCTCTCAATCATTGCTAAAAGCTATGAACATAATATAAAATGAATAAAAATTATAAATAATTAACACAAATTAGTAAATCAAATAATTACCCTGAGTTTAAATCTTGGTAAATATAAATAAATTGTCAAACAATAGAACGAATTTAATAAAACATAAGACTTATTAACTTCACGATAGACTTGCGACGATATATGTATTGTAAATATTAATAGTGAGATAAATGATAATGATGCTAAAAGCATTATTAGCTGAAATACAATTTGATCAGTGAATATATTAATAAATATTTCTATTGCAACGATATAACTTATCATGGACCAAATGAGCATCAAAAATTTGCCCCAATATATACCATCATATTCGCCAATCTCATCGTATATTGCATGTAAATCGTGTATAACTTTGATAATTTTAATTTGTTTACCTCGTTTCAAACGTGCATTTAATCTACTGTTTATTACTCCTAGTTTGCATTTTAAATAGAATGTAATTATGTAATAATAAGTAAATTGCCACATGATAATTGGATAAAAATAATTTGCAATTATAGCCCATAAAATGGAGTGTGGTAAAGCAATTAAAATGAACTCGGTAAGACTAACATGGCCAACAAACAACAGCAGCATTAATAAAAATATTATATATGGTAGAATTTTAAGCGACAACGTGGTTAGCTTAAATAATTTGTTTGTTTTGCTGATTAGTTTCTCAACTATATAGGAATCAGTTATACCAATACTATCAGGTGTTATATAACCCGCAAGCATTTGAAATACGCGTAAATCATTAGGTTTTATACCATGTTTATAGTTATAGTAATTAATAAATTGTGACAATAATGTAATTGTAATTAATAATATACAACCTATAGAGCCCGCAACATTATATCCCGTAAAATAACAAATGTCACCGAGCCAAAGGAAAATGTCCTTGTTAATTGTGGTCGGCAATAATGCGTATGTAAACATCCGAATAAACATCTGGGTTGAGACTATTAGTACAATGATTGGGTGCCGGTGTGTGGGTCTGACCACTGATCCCATTGGATATAATGATAGACCAATGCTATAGAGATGACTGCCAGCCGACTGCACCCGCACTCCAGGTGCCAACACTTTACTCGTATCAATCGCATTGATCATGTTCATTTTTGGCATGATTAAGGTTGTATACTATTAGATAATTGATAATTATTATTTCAATTGTTTTAAGTTTGAATTTTAATCCTGTAAGTTATAATAACAAGAAAATAAATGTATAACAATAAAGTTTGATTTTGGTAAATGTTTTTTGTATGCTTACAGAAATGATGCTCGAAAACAACTAATAGACAATATTTAATGTTTAAATTTTTAAATAATGACATATTCTAAAATTCACATGCAAAATATAATCACAGTTATATAAATTATAAAACAACTTTATATTGATAGTACTTAGTAATTATGGTAATATAATTGGATGAATAAATCAGTGATCGCATTAAATATAAGTACAATAATTTGATTTAAAATAGAAATAATTTCTAGTTTTTTATTTTGTATAATAACATTTGCCTATCACTTATTTCAATTTATTTATTTAATTAAAAGTTATAATTGCATTTATTACAATGTTTAATAAATGTTCATTATTATAATAATAATCATAGGCCTGTCTGTTTATGATTCTGAATGTAACTTTAAGTATAGAACTTAAATTATATTTAAGAATTAAATTTTTATATAAATGGAAAATTATTTTGATTGTTTATTAATGTGTGCAAATAGACAATAACCTTCATATTACCTAACCTTGAAGTATAGTATTAATAATCATTTTAGTTTCGTTTATAAATTAATCCCAAAAGTTAATTCTAATACTAATTTAGTGTATTATAATGATGATCATAATAATGACATTTTATCATAAATGCAATTATAACTTTTTATTAATTAAATAAATTGGAATATATGATAGGCAAATGTCATCATACAAAATATTGTACACAATAAGATACAAATTATTTCTATTTCAAATCAAATTATGATTATTATATTTAATGCGATCACTGATTTATTTATCCAATTATATTACCATAATTACTAACAAGTAAGTACTATCAATATCTAACAATTATAATAACAGTTTTGTAATTTATATAACTGTGATTATATTTTTCATGTGAATGTTAGAGTCTGTCATTATTAAAATATTCCAACATTAAATATTGTCTATTAGTTGTTTTCCAGCGTCGTTTCTGTAACCATACAAACAAAATTTACCTAAATCAAACTTCATTATTATTAGAAAATAATTTTTTGTTACTATACAGGATAAAAAGTCAAACATTAAACAATATTTTAAATGCATTCAAATAATTTACTTTATTATTATTAAATTAGTTACATGATCAGAATATTTTCACTATAGAATAAAATAAAGTTTTCAACAAAACAAATAACTTTGAAAATAGTTTAATAATAATACACAATTTATGTCCGTTTCATACAATTTATTGCACAGAAAATTATGTTAAATAAGATTATAAAAATTAAAATATTATACTATCACGGTTAGGTAATATAAAGCTTAATGTTTATTTCTACACATTAATAAACATTCAAGGTAATTTTCAATTAATATAACATTATATTTTCAAATATAATTTCTGTTATCTGTAATACATTTAACATATCATAAATAATAATCATTATAAAACTGCTAATAAAAGGCATTTTTTGATTAAATCAATAAATATATAATTACTTTAACTAAAAGTTACAAAAAGTATTAAATCCAAAGTAAATCAAAATCATTGCTCGCTATGAATATGGACTTACAAAATGAGATACACCGACAAGACATGGATTCAAGTGATAATAATGAAGTACTTATTGACTGATGTTTTGCTTAAAATTCATTTCATTGAATCGTTTGAATCCAATCTAATGTAACATTTGTTTCTAACCTAAGGTCACGCCATCGACAGAGTGGACGCGTGTCAACCGGTACTGGAATCCACTCGTTTTGGGACAATTGCCGCACACTTTCCTCCGCATAGAGCTCGACGTAAACCAACGCAAACTTTGGGGGGCTTTGAGTCAACCGCCGGCCGACGTCACTGTCATTGACTCGGCTTTACTTAAACAGGTTTTTGTCGCTCATATTTCTAGCAATTAAATAGTGTTTTATTTAATCCATTTGTTACCAGAAAGTGGATGAAAATAATAGACAGCGTCAGCAGTTGTCCATCAGTGCAGACGATCCAGAATTGGCCCAATTCTTGGCCGACGAAAGGGTTGCGATTTTGCTTCAAAATGAAGAGTTTGTCACAGAATTGCATAAAAATAGCGATTCTATGTCTACTTCAGAATTGGACACAAGGTTTAATTAGTTTTAAATAATTGGTTATTTGATTGGATTTTAATAGCAATATAATATATGGTAAAACCAGTAGTAGTGATGAGAGCGATGGCGCGACCGATGGTTCATCGGGTAAAGTATTGGGCCGTAAATTGGCTCAATTGGCGCGACTCTTCTCCCGGAAAAGGGGTCAACGTTTTCAGCAATTGGTTAGCAAAGAAAGTAATCCAAGTCTGACCGGCGAAGACCAATACAAGTATTGACAGACATATAATCTTAAGTAACGTTGCCAACTAGTATTTTATAAATCTTGTATAAATGTGTGAAAATTGCCCAAAAATTCCTGTAATACAATTTATTTTCAAAATATTTATTCATTAATTTTTTAATGTACCAGACTTTTTAGTGAATTTAAGTGTCATTCAAGTGTTGAACGAAAATAGGGTTCAAAACAAATTAATTTAGTTTATTTATAAATTGCTTAATTTTTTTGTAAATAATAACTTAATAAACGTTTATTTTATTAGAATAATAAATATTAGCCCTTAATACAATAGGCAACAATAATTGGCAATAAATAAATATTTTTATCCACAATTAAGTAATTTATATAATTGTTTGGTCACAATGTTTTTCATTTATTATATTGATAGCTCAATTATCTTTATGAATAGCATCATGATGAATAGAATAATCTAATTAATGTAATTAATCACAAAATAAGCAAGATAAATTTACTACGTTAGTATAAAACGCATACCTCAAAGCCTCGCATATAATTGATAATAAATAATGTCCAGCAATGAAATCCAACATTTTTAAGCCCGGTCCTTTCAATCAGTTTTAGCAACTAGTAATAAATATGCATCATTATTATATAATCTATGTAAAATGAATAATTATTTTTATTTAATTAATATCTTACCCTAATTTTAAAGCCTCTCAAATGGTAATGATTTAACAAACAATACAACGAGTTTAATAAACCATAAAAATTATTAACTTTAGCATTAATTTCCGACGATATGTGTACAATAAATAATAAAATTACAACAAACATCGTGGTAAGAAACGCCATAAACAGTTTAAACAATAAATTAACCGTAAACAAATTTAGAAATATGTTTGCTGCTATAATAAATCCTGATACAAACCATATAATAACCAAAAATATGGACCAATAATTATCATCATAAATGCTAATCTCGCTATAAATAGCATTTAAATCCATTATAACTTGCAATACACGGCCAGAATTTACACGTTTACCTTGTTTTAAAAATGTTATTAATCTATTATTTATATCACCTAGCTTGCATTTCAAATAAAACGTGGTGATATAATAATAAACAAATTGCCACATGATAATTGGATAAACGTAAATCGTGGTTATGGCCCATATCAGGGAGTGGGGTAGAGCCATAAAAATGAGCTCGGTAAGTGTAACGTGGGGTATATATGGTGATATCATTATGAAGAATGCAACAATTGGAAAAATATTTAAAATGGTATTAGTTATTTTAATACAGATTTTAGCTCGTTTAATTAATTTCACGGCCAGCCCGGAGTCGGTAATACCTATACTATTAAGAGTTGTATTACAACTACCCGATAGGGCATGAAATACGGGTATAGCCACCGGTTCTATACCATGTTTATAATTGTAATAATTGTGACATTGGGATAATAAAGCAATCAGGGCAATTAAACCGATGTCAATGTTGCATAGTTGTCTAAACCCTATAAAATAGCCTGGGTCGCCAATCCATAAGTAAATGTCCCTGTTAACTGTTTCCGGCAATAATGCATAGATGATTTGCCGGATAATAACGTGTATTAATATAATAAACACAATGATTGGGTGCCGGTGTGTGGGTCTGACTACTGATCCCATAGGATATAATGATAACCCGATGCCATAGAGATGACTGCCGGCTAATAATAGCCTCGATTCCGGGGGCAATACTTTGAATGTGTCAATAGTGTTATGATCACACATAATGTGAATTTTAATGTGAATTGTTTTAAGTAATTTTAGTTAACCAAGCAACATTTTATTGGTCTCTAATATAATTTATCACTTGCAAACCAGATTCAACTAGTTAACATTTTAATTACAACATGACTATTGTGATAAAGTATGTATAATTGTAATAATAAACTTTATTCTTTATAATTGTAATTATTGCCTTAGTTTTACTGTATTTTATAAACTATATTATTTAAAATATATTAATTAAATAACAAATAGTTGCTCTTAATTATGTGTGGTCTATTTTTAGTAACTATTAGTTATACACATTAACATACAATAATTATATTTAGTTTTATTTTTAGTATTTATAATGACAAAATTTATGTCAATGTTATAAGTATTAAATATTAATATAATTATTATTAATAATTATTCTACTGTAATAAAAATTGCATTTTATGCACTATAGATAATTATACAAACTTTACACCATTTAATATAATTATTGAATTATATAAATTAATTTTACTTGTTATAACAAATTTTGATTATATGTTTAGCAAGAGCAAATATATTATAAAATACTTTATATAATATTGATAAATGCAAAGTGAATACGTCTGTAGAATTAAGAATTTCATACTAATAGGTTTAGAAGTGATAATAGACTCAAAATTAATCATTTTTATAGTTCTAAATTGATATGTTTTTTATTTCCGAAAATATCCCATCTGTCGACCCGTCGGTCTGTGCTTACAGTAAAACAATTTTTAAAATTTGTAATCATTTGTTGAAATAAATAAAGAAAACTATAAATAATTAAACATTTTATTTGTAGTTATTTTCATATCGAGAGAAAAACAAATATTTTTTCTAATAGACATAACTTTGTTTTGTTAGTATTTTATATGTATTTTAAAACCAAATATGGTGTATAATTATCGTGATATAAGTTATTTCATATAACTATAGACCAATGCTATAGAGATGACTGCCTGCCGACGGCACCTGCACTCCAGGTGCCAACACTTTGCTCGTATCAATCGCATTGATCATGTTTATTTTTGTCATGATAAAGGCTGTGTACTATTAGATACTGGATTATTATTATTTCAATTGTCTGATGTTTGAATTTTTATCTTGTATGTTAACAAAAGAATTAATGTATAATGATAATAAAGTTTAAATTATGTAAATGTTTTTAGTATGCTTACAAAAATGATGCTGGAAAACAACTAATAGACAATATTTAATGTTTCAATCATGACAGATTCTAAAATTTACATGAAAAATATAATCATAAATATATACATTATAAAACTATGTATCAAATTTGTACTGATAATTTAGTATTTTGATGTATTATATATAAATCTTTAGTAATTAAGGTAATAACTTATAATTGGATGAATAAATTAGTAATCGCATTAAATATAAGTATAATAATTTGATTTAAAATATAAATAATTTCAATCTTATTTTGTATGATAACAGTTGCCTATGATATACAATGTATTTATAAATTGATATACATGTATATCAATTTATTTAATAAAAAGTTATAATTGCATTTATTATAATATATCATTATAATGATCATCATTCTAATCAAAGTTATCGTTCTATTATAAATCGCATTTGGTGTTCTATGGGAAACCCACAGTATTCATATAATGTACAAAGACATATTAAATGTAAATTATATACATGTAGTGTTGGCTAAAATGAAATTATGACTTTCTATTAAACAAATCAGTTTAAATATTAATACATCATAGGCAAATGTTATTATATAAAATAAGTTACAAATTACTTCTATTTAAATTCAAATTATTATATGTAATGCAATCACTAATCTAATTATATTATCTTAATTATATGTAAGTACAATCAATATACATCAATCAATATCATTTAACGTTGATTTATAATTTATATAACTATGATTATATTTTACCTGTGAATTTTGTCATCTGCTTATTTAAATTCATCAAAACATAATAATAACTTTTAATTAAACAAATAAATTTAAATATATCACAGGCAAATGGTATTATATAGCATGTTATTATACAACATAAGCAACAAATTATTTCTATTTCAAATCAAATTATTTTATGTAAATGTATATTTAATGCGATCACTAATCTAATTATATTACCTTAATTATAAATAAGAACTATCAATATAACGATGATTTACAATTTATTTAACAATGATTATATTTTTCATGTGAATATTAGAATCTGTCATAATTTAAATATTCTAACATTAAATCTTGTCTATTAGTTGTTTTCCATCATTATTTCTATTTCAAATCAAATTATTAATCTTATATTTAATGAAATCACTAATTTATTCATACAATTATATTAGTAATATAATATTGCCTTAATTATAGGTAAGTACTATCAATATAACGTTGTTTTATAATTTATATAACTATGATTAGTTTTTTACCTGTAAATATTCGCATCTGCTTATTTGAATATATGAAAACATTATGATTAAAATATTCTGGAATTAAATCTTGTCTATTAGTTGTTTTCCAGCATCACTTCTGTAAGCATACTAAAAACATTTACAAATTGTAAACTTTATTATTATTATACATTAATATTTTGTTATCATACAGGATAAAAATTCAAACATTAGACAATTGAAATAGTAATCATCAATTATCTAATAACACACAGCCTTTATCATGACAAAAATAAACATGATCAATGCGATTGATACGAGCAAAGTTTTGGCACCTGGAGTGCGGGTGCAATCGGCTGGCAGTCATCTCTATAGCATTGGTCTATCTTTATATCCAATGGGATCAGTGGTCAGACCCAAACACCGGCACCCAATCATTGTATTAATAGTCTTAACCCAGATGTTTATCCGGATGTTTACGTACGCATTATTACCAACCACGATTAACAAGGACATTTTCGTTTGGCTCGGTGACATTTGCTATCTTACGGGATTTAATGTAACGGGCTCTATAGGTTGTATATTATTAGTTACAATCCCATTATTGTCACAATTCATTAATTACTATAACTATAAACATGGTATAAAACCTAATGATTTATGCGTATTTCAAATGCTTTCTGGTTATATAACACCCAAAAGTATTGGTATAACTGATGGCCGTATTGTCGAGAAACTAATAAGCAAAACAAATAAATTATTTAAGATAACCACGTTGGCGCTAAACTTTTTACCATATATAATATTTTCATTAATGCTACTGCTGTTTGTTGGCCATGTTAGCCTTACCGAGATCATATTAGTTGCTCTACCACACTCGATTTTATGGGCTGTAACCGCAAATTATTTTTATCCAGTTATCATGTGGCAATTTACTTATTATTACATAATCACATTCTATTTGAAATGCAAACTAGGTGTAATAAACAGTAGATTAAATCCACATATGAACCGAGGTAAACAAATTATCAAAGCTGTACATGATTTACATGTAATATACGATGAGATAGGCGAATATGATGGTATATATTGGGGTAAATTTTTGATGCTAATCTGGTCCCTGATTAGTTATATCGTTGCAATAGAAGTATTTATTAATATATTTATTAATGATCAAGTTGTATTTCAGTTTGTAATGCTTTTAGCATCATTAGCATTTATCTCAATATTAATCTATACAATACATACATCGTCTCAAGTCTATCGTGAAGTTAATAAGTCTTATGTTTTATTAAATTCGTTGTATTGTTTGACAATTTATTTATATTTACCAAGATTAAAACTCAGGGTAATCATTTGTTTTATTAATGTGTGGTAATTATTTATAAATTTTATACATTTATATAATTTTTATAGTTTTTAGCAATGATTGAGAGAAATGCGTTAAGAAATGTTGGTTTTCACTGCTGGACACTATTTATCATTAATTATACCCGGGGCACAGAGGTATGCAAATATAACTAGTACTATTAAATTAAACATAATTAATTTATTGTACATATTATTTATAGATAATTCTATTCACCATAATGTGTTTAATGAAAATCATTGAGCTATCTATTTATCATTAACTATATTTTAAAAACATTTAAATAATGCATGTAAACTGTACTGTATTATTATTTTATTATCATTAAATTTGTGACATGGTCAGAATATTTTCACTATAGAGTAAAGTAAAAAGTTTTTAACAAATAACTATAAAAATAATTTTTTTAATAAAAATCAATGTATTTTCGTTTTATACAATTTATTGTACGCAAAAATATACACACATTTAAAACATAATATTCATTACAACCATAGTACTTACATATAATTATGGTAATATAATTTGATTAGTGATTGCATTAAATATACATTTACTTGTAATAATTTTATTTAAAATAGAAATAATTTTTAACTTATTTTGGATGATAACATTTGCCTATGATATAATTAAATTTATTTGTTTAATAAAAATTTATGATAATGATTTGATGAATTCAAATAAGCATATGCCAAAATTTATAGGTAAACTATAATCATAATTATATTAATTGTAAATCTACGTTATATTAATACAGTAGTACTAACCTATAATTAGGGTAATATAATTTGATTAGTTATTGCAATAAATATACATTTACATATAATAATTTGATTTTAAATAGAAACAATTTGTAACTTATTTATTATAATATATTATTATTAATAACATATGCCTATGATATATTTTAATTTATTTGGCCAATTTATAATTATAATTGCATTTATTATTAAATATCATTATAAAGTAGCATTATTATTAAATTTTGTTAATAATTTACAAATATAATTAAAATGATTATTACTATTATAGCATCACGGTTAGATAATATGAAGTTTATTGTCTATTTCCACACATTAATAAACATTTATAATATATTTTGATTTATATTTACAAATTTTATTTTCAAATACACTTTTTCTATAATTAAAGTTATTTTCAAAATTATAACTGACTTATAATAAATCAGTAAAATTACAATTAAATATATAATTACCTTTTAGTATAAGGGTTTTTATTTCAGATGTTAAAATTTAAATATAATTATTGCATTATAGCAATTATGAATAACAAACTAATACAGTAGTATTAATTAATTACATACTAATAAATTTAGGAATAATAATAGACTTAAAATCTCTCTCTCTCTCTCTCTCTCTCTCTCTCTCTCTCTCTCT